>OAMR01000960.1:50717-78475 GCA_900205405.1 Echinochloa crus-galli
TGTACCCGAGACAGCAAGGACCGTCTGATCCCAGTCCAACTGACCACTGACTTGAAGCCAGATCTTCAAGGTGAGCTATCATCTTAACTTTCTTTAAATGTGGACATGTGGTATATATGTGTACACTTCTTGGTGACATTTTACATTGCTGTTCTCTCGCAATAGGTGAACTTGCAAGGATTCTGAATTGCAAGGGACGAGTTTTTGCCATGGATGACGAACCAGATGTGCCTAGGATGTGGTTGCCGGACCAGGATGCGCCAGGTCTCGCCATGGCAAGGGCCTTTGGGGACTTCTGCCTGAAGAATCATGGCCTTATCTGTACACCTGAAGTCTACTACAGGAAATTATCTGAAAAGGATGAGTTCTTGGTGCTTGCAACTGATGGGGTAATAAACACGAAAAGTCATTTATTTGATAGGATGTTTCAGGTTTCTATCACTTTCGTTTTAAGGAGAAAGGACTGCAATTCCATTCCAATTGATAAATCCCTTTATGATTAGACTGGCAACGGAAACTATATTAACTGAAAGTGACATATCTCTGTCACCTATTCATTCCATGATAGTTCATTATCTAAAAAAATTCATTCCATGATAGTTGTAGCTGATAAGGATTTGATTGGACAATAGTGAAAGGTTTAGATGACAGATTTTACGCTAACAAAAAAAGTTAAATTTTTCCTTGCCTAAAATTAAATGTGCTGTAGATTGGACGTGCTGTCGAACAAGGAGGTGGTGAGGTGGTGTCATCAGCCACCGACCCATCCAAGCGGCGAGGCAGCTGATCGACCGTGCTGTCCGAGCATGGCGGCGCAAGTACCCGACGTCCATGGTTGACGACTGCGCCGTCGTGTGCCTCTTCTTCAACCGGCCCGGCCTCACCCACGATGATAGCCTCCCAGGCAGCACAGGAGGAGATGACGAGACGACGTGAAGCTGAAGCCGCGCCATGATCATCAGGCCGTGTCGTCGTCGTCGTTCACGGGGAGCTTCCGCAAGGTTCTGAGCCGCCGTGGCGGCGGCGGCGAGGCGTCGGAGGAAGGGACGACGGTGTGGAGAGCTCTGGAGGGGGTGGCGCGGGCCAACTCGGTGATGAGGCTGCCGCGGATGGGGCGCGTGCTGAGCTGGCGGAGGCGGTCGAATTGGATGGATGAAGACGAAGACGACAGGGAATGATGACTGAATGGAATGGGTCGTCGTTTTCGTGGCCGGTACACGTACTAAATCTACTCGTGCATGGCTGCAGAGGTGATTTAATGGCCACAAATGATTTTAGGATTGGATTGACATAATGCCGTGCCGCATTCAGGTTGTTGAATTTGGATAAAGCTACTGATGCATGCATGTAAGTGATGTAACTCGTTGTGCTCGATCGGTTGTGAAACCATCATGTCTCACCACTGCATGCATGGTTGGCTGTTTTTGTGATGTTGGGTGCTGATGTGGTTTGCATTTGCTGTAATAACTTAAATTTGTTGCTGACGGCAAACATGAACATGATCGACTTTGAAAGTAATTACTGTTTGTCGTTTTTAAATTTGTATAAGCTGGGTAGAGTGCTATAGATATACAAGGCTGTAACCGTCGTGTGATGGCAAGGCAACACGGATGTACATTCTTCACTTGTAACAGGGAGATAGAAGATGCATGTACTACTTATGGTCTGGTGACATGAGAATGCATCGATGGATCAAGAGTTGTGCTGCGTTGTTGGGCTATAATTGGGCCAGGTCTTCTTCGTTGGGCTTTTCTATGCTAGACGTGACTGTAGGATCCAAGCCCATAATAGTAGTAACCTGCAACTGCAATTCATCATCTAATAATTCCTTCTTCTTAACCATCTATCTAATAATCTCTGCTCGGTCGTCCACACGACTAAAAATAGCTGAATCAATTTCTCAATCAAAAAAAAAAATAGCTGAATCAAGCAGAGCCTGCCTCTTGGATCCGTTGATGCATGTATCCTAGCTTCACTCTCTCCCAGCCAGCCCACACTCATGCATTGTGTTGTTGTTCTCAAACTTACAGACCAACGCCAAGAAAGAAGGAGAAGAGGAGCTCGACCTCTCCGGCAAATTCAATGGCGCTGCTCAACACATAGCCATCACGTACCCTTAGCGATTAGTAGCTAATTAACAGCAGTAACAGATTAGTAGGGGGGAGACAATCAATCAGCAAGAGACGGGATGGCTGCGGTCGTCGGGCGGGAGTGCGATGGAGCCGACGGTGAAGCCGGCCTCTTGCTGCGGCGTGCTACGACAACAACCTCGTCAACTCGCAGCAGGGCATGTATGTTCCTGGGCGACCAGCTGAGGACCATGCGCTTCTCTCTGCCTCCATCTCCTCCTCGTCCAGGGAACAGATCGGACGGCACTTGGCAACAGATTCTCCGTAATAAATATCTAGGGACTAAGCCTCTGGTCCAGGTCCAATGGAAAAGCGGAGACTCACACTTTTGGGCGGGGCTAATGAAGGTTAAAAATGACTTCTTAAAATTCGGTACATTTACTATAAAGGATGGGTCCCAGATAAGGTTCTGGGAGGATAAATGGCTAGGTAACATGCCTCTTCGTGACCAATATCCTCAACTTTACCACATTGCTAGAAAAAAACAGGATACGGTGGCAGAAGTACTAAGTACAGAGATTCCCAATATATCCTGGCGGAGAGACCTGATTGGACCTAAATTGATAATGTGGAATAATTTAGTAGCGAGGCTGGACAATATAAACCTCACTGATGAAGGGGACGAATTTAAGTGGAGTTGGACCCGACAGGTGTTTTCTCGGTGAAGACACTTTAGCTGGCCCTGATATACCAAAATGTACCAAATGCAAATAGAAAATTATGGAAATCTAAGCTTTCATTAAAAGTTAAAATCTTTATTTGGTTTCTAAAGAGAGGAGTTATTCTCACTAAGGATAATCTGGCTAAACGAAATTGGAATGGTAGCAAACAGTGTGTGTTCTGTCATGAAAATGAATCAATCCAGCATTTTGAGTGCAGATTCACACGGATGGTATGGGCTTCGGTCTATGTGGCTTGGGGATTACCTAAACCATTTGGTGTGTCTAACATGTTCAATGGCTGGCTGAATTTAGTACCACAAAACTTAAAACCCCTGGTATTTGTAGGCGCGGCGGCCTTATGTTGGGCCGTCTGGCGATGCAGAAATGCAGTGGTGTTTGATAACAAATCTTCCAATTTTTTGCAGGTAATTTACACAACGTCGCACTGGCTTCGCACTTGGTCTATCCTTCAGCAGCCTTCATCACGGGACAGGCTTGTAGCGGCGTCACAGTGCTTGGTCCAAGTGGCCAAGGCTATTTTTACCCAGGCTTTTGGGTGGCGGTCTAGTCTTAGGATTGGCGGCTCTTGGTGCCCGGAGTTCAACAAACTTTTGTGTTTTCTCTTTTGGGCTGTGTGTCTTTTGGCAGAGGCCGGGATCTTTTTTCAGGCAGGTGTATCACCTCGATGTATCTAACTGAAAATTAATAAAACATCCCATTTCCAAAAAAAAGGGACGAGGAGGTGCTGCAAGACTTCTGGACCAGGCACGACAGGGACAGCGACGACCGCGTCGTGCACGTGAGAAGACGGTGGAGGACGCCGAGCGAGGGCACCGCCTCCGTCGTGCGCTCCATGAGCGACAAGTTCGACCTGCTCATCGTGGGCCGCCGCGGCGGTGTCGACGACGGCGGCGACCGCAGCGAGGGATCGTCGTCGGCGGCGGCGCTGACCAGCGGGCTGTCGGAGTGGAGCGGGTTCTCGGAGCTGGGGGTGCTGGGGGACATGTTCGCCTCCAAGGTCCCCATCCTCGTCATCCAGCAGCAGCCGCCCAATCCCAATCCAAACAGCACAGCACGCTCCACCAATGACTAGAAATACTGTAGTAGCTACTAGATATATGCACGGATTGATCGATCGATCCATTGTTTTTCACTGCTGTTATTTTTTTCTTGTAATGATCAGTTCATCAGCTAGGAGGAAAGGATCCTAATTACTCTGCATCTTATCTTGAAAGAAAGAAAAAAGGCAGAACAGAAGAACATTATTCATAGTGCTTGTGTCTGTGTGTCCTTTCTTTCTTTTCACTGGATACAGATTCATGGCACGCTGGCTTGGTACCAAACGCATTCTAGATGCCTAGTGCTAGCCTACGTGCTAGCAGTAGATAGAAGGAGGGAGACCCATGCACACCACTTTGTGCCAAAACCCCACGCATGCAGCACCTCAAGCACAAACGGCCAGGACACCGAGTCGAAAGCTTTCAAGATGTCGAGTTTGAGGAGCAGCTTGGGGATCTTCTTCTTTCGCAGCATCACCGCCGATCGTTGGACATATTCGAAATTGTCCAAAATGGAGCGTCCCCGAATGAAGGCGCTTTGATTGCAAAGCACCACTTTCTTAGTTTAAGAGGATAGCAGGAAGAGTAGAGATAACTTGATGCTACTTCAGAAAGCCAAAGAATCTCAATATTGACAGAATGGCCATACAAGATCTCAGATGCAAGTTTCTTCTCAGTTAAGAGAGGGAAGAAGGTGCTCCAATTGTCAATTGAGGTGCTACGTGAAGCTATTTCCAGGTTAGAGGGCTAGACATGGAAATGCTTTCCAGTGGATTTTCTTTTAGTTGCACATGCATACACTAACGTTCACAATTATAGAATTCATTAGTGTAAGCATCTTATGATGAAGATATAGCAACAATACCTATTTATTTCAACATGAATATATGAAACCACAATTCACAGGCAATGAAGCATTAAGTTAGCATTGTCTAGCATAGGCTGGATTCAGCACTAACATAAGTTAGTGTTGTCCAGCACATTCCTGTCCAAGTGAAATAAAACCTTATGCGCGTTTGATCAGTCCTCTTACTTTGCATATTTTCTTCTTGAAATGCACAGACCTAAGGAAGCCCAAGAAAGGAACATAAGCTGGACAGTATGACCTTAGTTTACGTCTTCGCTTTTCTGCAAAAGCAACAAATACTTTAAACTTGTTTGGAAGTTAGTCAATGGGCGGATTGATCGACGATCGATCCCTGGTTTTTCACTGCTGTTAATTTTTCTTGTAATGATCAGTTCATCAGCTAGGAGGGATGGATCCGAATTACTCTGCATCTTGTCTTGAAAGAGAGAGAGAAAAAAAGGCAGAACAGAAGAACATTATTCATAGTGTTTGTGTGTCCAATCTCTCTTTTCACTGGATACAGATTCATGGCACCTTGGCTTTGGTACCAAACGCATTTTGGATGCCTAGAGCTAGTCTACATAATGCTATTGAATTGAGGAAGGAAACATCTACAAGTTTGATAATATAGTCATGTTAATTTCATCAAAGCAGATCGGAGTACTTTCTTTGATCACAAATGCAAGCGATTGACGTGGATCACCCCTTAATTGATGTGAATATTGGAGGGAGAGAGGGTTTCCGGGCAAATTTTGCACACTACTAGACTAGACTGAATGCTGGTCGATCGTCTCAAGTCAATGGCCTGCGCCGGTCTTTTCTCCTTTCCTTGTCCACTTGTAGTAGGCCGGTCCCACCATCAGCCTTCCTCTTCACCTTCCTTCCTCACCTTACAAGTGATCCATGAAGTGGAGGAATCAGTAGCAGCTTTGCAGAGAAGACTCAGGAGAGAGCTTGAAGAAAAAGCAGCATATCCATGGGAAACATCCTCAGGTGCTGCACGGGGGGAAGAGACAATGGCGATGACGATTACTACCTCTACTACCGGCCAACCTCCAGGCCTCGCTACCAACTGCAGAGCGGCAGCTGGCCGTGGGAGGATGAGCCTGAATCAGCAGCAGCAGCAGCCTCTCAGCCGCCTCTCGGCTTCCAATTCACAGGGGAAGAGGAAGACGACAGTGGTGACGACCACCACCCCTACTACGGCCAGAGCGACAATGAAGATGAAGACGACGTCGCCTCCCTGCTTCAGGACCTCATCTACTTCGAATCCACATCCATGGTAACATGCTCCTTTTATGCATCTTGGTTTCGAGTCACACAGCACTGCGAGTCCCTGAAATACAGATCTCTGATCCTTTTAGCATTTGGATGGAAATGTGTATTAACAATGCTAAAACTGCTGCAGTAAAGCGACATTGGGTTCCTCGAAAAAAAAGTGACATTGCAACCACTACCCTGTTATTGGAAGACACTTGCAAATATTAGCATCCTGATGATTCATTGGACATTTCACAGCCTCATTTGCCCCCCTTTGCTCTGTGTTTCCCAATGATGAGACACCGTAAAGAAATTCTGGTTGTCCTATTTTCAGGTACCTGAAGCACTCGGACAGCATGTTACATCATCCAAGAAAACGCAGGTTAAATGGTAGGGAGCACTTTCGAAAAGCTTATGATGCACTTGACGCTTTTTTTATTATTAGTATATTTGGTGTACCTACTGATGTCAATCTTGCTTTCATTCCTCCCCGAGTTCAACAGAGCTAAGAACTTAAGGCACATGATAGTAGCAAAAAAGAAAAGGGAACCTCAATCAAATGCTGTTTGAGTTTTCTTATGTCAATGTTGTCCATACTTATCCAAACATACAACAAGCCATGCTTCAACATATATGGAGAATTATCCATTAAACATAAAATAAGCAGAACAAACACCGCTGAGCAACTTGAATATCCATTGGACAAAATTAATGAATGCTTCGGTCTTCTAATTTTCACAATACTAGGTACCGGAATATTTTGGAGGCATATAAGAACTCGAGCTCCCGACTGGAAACACCAGGAGAGGCAGCCATACTAGTTGCAACAGCCCTAAGCAGGATTCAGAGAGCTGATTTGGAGGTAACCTAATTTTCCCCGCCTTTTCACTTAAAAAAATAGTAATAGCTAGTCACCATTCAGGAATAATGCATCAATTAGCAGTGACTTATGTTTAAGGCCTTGTTTAGATGTGGAAACACCAGGAGAGGCTGCCATACTAGTTGCAACAGCCCTAAGGCAGGATTCAGAGAGCTGATTTGGAGGTAACCTAATTTTCCCCGCCTTTTCACTTAAAAATAGTAATAGCTATTGACCATTCAGGAATAATGCATCAATTAGCAGTGACTTATGTTTAAGATGTAGAACATCTACGAGGCTTAGTTTGACTATATCCAAGTTAACAACTTGACCAGCAATTAGTCTAATAATATATGAGTTATATACCATAAAATTTATATAATTGTTACTCAGCCCTTTTATTTTGTGTTCGATTAATGTTACTAATGGCTGCATATGTACGTTCTACTCATTCCGTCCAATTGCAATGTTTTATCCTCAGGGTATTCTTGAATTTTACAACCTCCCGATTCCATTACTCCCAGCAGCAGCAGCATCCTCAGACCACCATCCTTCCTCACTACCAGAGGGCGTACAGTTTGTGCTGAACACTTTGCCGGTCAGATTTTTTTTTGGAAAAGGGATACTTTATTAATTTTCAGTTAGATACATCGAGATGATACACCTGTCTGAAAAAATCCCGGCCTCTGTCGAATGTTGCAAAAAAAATAATTATCAGCCAACAATGCCACATTTTGAACAGTGTGTTAGATCAAATTTTCCAATGATGTTCTCCATCTATCACTACTGCTATTAGGTTCACAACAAGTGCATTGGAGATGGAGACGGCTTTAGTGCCTATGTTGACACAGCCGACCCAAGGGAGTCTGCCAATGTGCCACTGGAAGTGCATGAGATGGTCATCGAAATGACTCAAGCACGTACCGATAGGGGACGGGCCTGTGGCCCAGTGGCAAATCCCTCACGTCGGGAGGCAGCCGGCGGGGGTTCGAACCCCCGCACCGCACCAGGGGGGATTTCCCCCCAGATTTGTGGAAACAAAAAAAGGCCACTCGCTGCGCTATTTAAACAGAAATATACGTGGTCCACTGAAGGTTGCAGCGTGATACGCGGCCGCAGGCGCGTCCTCGCCTTCAGTGGCACGTCCTGGGTAGCCGGGGTTCGTGACCTTTTCTCGACCCTGCGGAAGAGAGAAACTTCTATCTTTCCAGTCAATGCCTCGGGGGAGGTCATTCCCCCAGGGGTCGAGTTTTTTTTTTATCAGAAGGCCAATGCTAGTCTAAAGAGCCTCAACAAAGCAGGATACAAGTACTCAAACTGAACCATTACAATCCTTTATATATAATTAAATCCATATATAACATGAAAGTCCTTTTTATTTTAGAATTTAAATACACTCAGTTCCTTGGATAATAAACTAGATCTTGGACAAAGTATTGTGTTAGTTTAGCATTTTGTTATTATACAGCACCGCAGGGAATATAGTTCAGTTTGAATAATCAGGAAAATATCATTAATAGATGTTATCGGGAAACAATTTCTGGTATACTTGTTTATGGACTCGCTGGAAGCACAACTTACTAAGAATTTTTGTGAGCAGGATTATAATGATTTCAGGCGAAGAGATACTTGCAAAGAAATACCGAATCGGAATGAGGTATGTGTTTCTCTAAATTGCACTTGTAGATTAAGTAATAGTTGAAAAATATTGTTTTCAAGTGCATGCACTTTCATGACTTGAAGGGGTATTGACGCACCGGAACTTAAAATGGAGAATGGGAAGGAATCCAAGAATGCATTGGTGAAGCTCATTGGCGGGAGAAAGGTCGCAATTTATGTGTATGGACAGGACCAGTTTGGGCGTTATGTGGGTGACATATATTGTGATGATGTGTTCATCCAGGTAAAACATAAACTATCTAGTACCTGACACAACACAACCTATGCTTGCACTGCTTCAATTATGATATGATCAATGTGTCTCTGGAGTTGTTCAGGAGCGAATGCTGAAGAGTGGTCATGTCTGGCATTTCAAGAAATACGACAAGCGGCCAGAGTTTGCACAGGTAATAAATTCCAAATTGCTCTCTGAGAAATCTACAATATTGCTTTAAACATGAATATCCTTGAGTTAATATATAGTGTTTGTTGATCAGTATCTAGATCTGGACGCTGCAGTTTGTGTACACAATTCGAATACAGTTGTATTCAACCATCCAAATTCAGAACCGTGTGTATATGGTATACCTTTCCTAGAAATTTTTCACTAGCGCTCTGATATTTTGCAGTGGGAAAGAGAGGCAAGAGCTGCACGTCTAGGGCTTTGTGCGTCAGAGAACCCTGAGAAGCCGTGGGATTGGAGAAGAGAGCAGCTCAGCGCAAACATTCAGGTCTACTAATGGAGCTGAACCTGGAGTTTACAGCTCTCAATGATCTGATTGATAGCCACGTAGTTTCTTGCTGAGGTACTTGTACAGTTTGCTGCAAATGAACATGCATTAGAAACCATAAGACAGAGTTTATGATTTAAGTATCAACGTATGACCATAAGAAGTGTGAATCTGGGAATGTACAGATGAACTGTTGTCAGAAGCGTTCACTGTTTGCCACATGAATCAGGTCCGGTCGTGATTCTGGCAGAGTAGTACAATCTATCCGAAAAGTCCCAAACACATGCATCTGAAAGCAACACGGTACACAGGTCCTGGCGCTGTAGAAACTTGAACGCCGCGGTAAATGGCAATAGCTTTTGGACTTTTGGGGGAAAGCAATCTAGACCAGGCAAAATGGTTAATTTATCACAGATTAAATGGGTCACAATTCCCTTGAGAGAACAAGGTAACGTACCAGGCAGCATTAGGAAGGAAATTGGAAACTTAAGCAACCTTTAGCCATACAAATTGATTCCTTTCAGATGAAACAATTCGATGGGAAAAGAACTGCAATATCAGCATTTGCCTTCATTTCCAACCTGAGGTTTGCCGCATCTTCCCATCTTCCACTGTTAGAGTATATGTTAGAGAGCATGACGTAGTTTCCAGAATTCCATGGGTCCAGCAGGATGAGCTGCTTCAAGGCATGTTGAGCAAGGTCAGCATCACGGTGGATCTTGCAACCACCAAGAAGTGCCCCCCATATAACAGCATTTGCCTGCATCGGCATGTCCTCGATCAGCTGGTGAGCCTCCTCCAGCAACCCCGCACGACTGAGTAGGTCAACCATACAGCCATAATGCTCGATCCTTGGGCTTATATTGTATAACTGAGTCATGTTACGAAAATACCGCCGCCCATCCTTTACAAGGCCAGTATGTGTACAGCTGCAGAGCAAACCAATGAAGGTACTATCATTCATTGGTATACCTGTCTTCTCCATCTGACCAGCAAGTGCAAACACAATCTTCTCGTGGCCAGTCATGCTGAGGCCCAAGATCATTGCGTTCCAAACAATGACATCCCTCTTCCTCATCTGCCGGAACACCATCCATGCTTCATCCGGGCTCCCGCACTTGGCATACATATCGATCAGTGCAGTCCCCAGCACTGGGTTGTCAAGAACCTCATCCCAGTGCACCATTCTGACAGCTCGACGTCCCAAATCCAATGCGCCTAACCTCGTGCACGCTGAGAGTGCCCCAGCCACCGTGTAGCAGTCTGGTCTGATTCCCTCTGATTGCATTGCAAAGAACAGTTCCAGAGCCTCTCGTGGATGGCCATTGGAGGCGTATCCACCAACCATAGCACCCCAGGCCACTGCATCCTTATTCTGCATCTTGTCAAACACTTGTCGAGCCTTGTCCATCTCCCCGCATTTGACATACAAGTCCAACGCTGCAGTTTCCACGAACACACTCGCTGCTGCGATGCCATCCAGCTGCGCCGCCCTCCACACCGCCTCGCCAGTCACCAAATCAGTGACACGAGCGCACGCAGTGAGTACCCGGACAGCCGTGAAGCTGTCAGGCCGCATGCCACTCGCAAACGCCTTTCTTGCAAGCGCAACGGCTTCACGGACGCGCCCCGCGTTCATGTACGCGGTGATGAGCGCGGTCCAAGAAACCGTACTGGGGTGGGGCATTTCGTCGAACACCTTCTGGGCGTCGTGCAACAGGCCGCATTTCGCGTACAGGCCGAGGAGGGATGTGAGGACGTGGGGGTTGGAGTGGTAGGGGAGCTTGAGGGAGCGGCCATGGAGTTGCACGCCGGCGGAGAGCGGGTCGGGGAGACGTGAGGCGGCCTTGAATGCGAAGGGGAAGGTGAGGTGGGAGGGGTTGGGAAGGAGGGAGTGGACGCGGAGGGCGTGGAGGTGTAGGCCGGTGGAAGAGAGCGCGCGGAGGAGGGGGCGTGCGAGGTCGGGGAGGAGGTCGAGGCGGAGGAGGCGGGCGTGGAGGAGCTTGACGGTGAGCGGTGGGAGTTGGGTGGTGAGACTGAGGAGCCGACGGACTGCGGCGGCGGCGGCGGCACCACCCGTCATCTCTTCTCTTCTTTCTCTACTCCTAATAAATATTTGTCTTCTATCTACCGGCGAATCCACTCGAGTCCTCCGTCCGCCTCCAATCCGCGCAGCCCTCCATCCCCCAACCCTATTCGGGCTCCTGCGTCGCCGTCGTCGAGCTTTTCACCACCGAGCCCAGGCTCTGCTTCGCCAATGAGCTCTCCAAGGCCCTCCAGGTCACCTGCTCTCCTCTTCTCCATCTCTTCTTCATCTGCACACCCATCTTGCTGTTTGCTGTAAGATGCAAAACACCACTTCTGAAACATCTCTACCTGAAAGATTAGCTGGGCTTTACTGTCTCTATGAGTGTCAGCCACAGTTCAAGATTTATTTGTCTCTAAAGCTATGTTTTCCAACGGCGTCAAGATGGGAATTTTCTTTTAGGTGTTGCTTCAAGCATGTTTCTGAATTTTCACTGTCATGATTTCCTGCAACTGATGTGGACTTTCACGCTTTATTACACTTTTCAGCGTTGCCTGATAATGTTGAGCATGATAGCTCTGAACTTTCATTGTCTTGCTTTCTTGCAACAAGGTGTGCTTTCTTATAATATACTTTTCGTTGTTGCCTGATAATGTTTGGCAATTGGCATAATGGTTCTGAAGTTCCATTGCCATGCTTTCCTAAAATAGCAGGACGTGAATTTTCTTATATAATACTTTTCAGTGTTGTGTGTGTCTAAAATCTCACATGTTCTATTATTGTTGAAGACCACAATTTTCCTCTTAATTTTATCCACTAACAATCAGATACATAGGGCAATGTGATATATAAAAATGCTGCAGGCAAGGGTTTCAGATCTGCTGAACTGTGGTGCTTTGAAAACTTCCAAAGAGCTGCTATCATCTGGATGAGGCAACGAGCTCAGAACTGATTTCTGTTTTTTTTTTCCTTCAACATGGCAAGACTAGATGTGCTTCCTTTCTACTATAATATACTGAAGTCCTGGTCTTGTTGCCAATGCTTGAATTTATCAGAAGGTTTCAGCACGGAAAGGTCAAAACGTGCAGGCCCAGTGAATGGACCAGTTCAATTCAGTCTCTACTGCGCGTGTTGCATTCGTTCAGTAGATAGTTTCAGAGACTGAGAGACGAGACTGCTTGAATCTTCACAGTACGCCAAAAGAGAATTTGACAACATGTAATTAGGACGGAAAAATAATAGGGAAACATATAGTATATGCTTTCAGCACACCATGTAAGACTCGCAGTTCAGAATGCCGTTTACTTTGATGGTCTTCAGATTTACACACAACGCAACCACACATACACATCATACTCAGATTCCGTAGGTTCGCAAAAAATAGGCAGCAAACCACCATATGATAAACCGGTATTTCAACATAGGTACACTCAAGTGTATTATACTTTTGCTCTTAATGATTTATGAATAGACGCAGGAGGAGTCAGGTTGATCATCGGCCCGGATCATTCGCTTCTCTTAAGTTCCTTTCCATTTCAATGCTGTCACAAAACAGCCCGAAAAAAGCAGTACAAATCATTGCTATTTCTAGTTGGCCTTCATCTATGTTTTCAGGTATATAAATATAATCCATATGATTGAGGATCGTCGCACCATTGTAAATTAGAATCTGAAACACTGACTAAACTGAAACAGACAGAACAAGTTGTAAAAACGCCTTTATGTTTTCCAATTTGCAGTTGGAGTTTACTATATTCATCCAAAAGTATGTGTTTCAGTATATACACACCAGTGAACTCCACAAAGAATCGAATGTAATCCTGTTTTCACCAAAAAAAAAAGGAGAAACAGGAAACATCTAATTTATAGCATCTAGTACTGCACACCCTGTATTATATATGTACAATTTCTTGTTCTTATCTAGAGAATAATTCCCCTTGTGTACAAAAGAATGAGCAAAGACACCACAGTGACCATATTGATCAGCTTCTTCACCTTCTCCACCCTCCAACTTCCATCAGACAACATACTATGAGCATCGTCTTCTGCTATTGCTCGGTTTGACTCCAGCAAAGCTCCTGCATCTTCTCCCCTGGTCGTCAACGATGTCAGAATCGAAGGATTGCTCATTTCTCCATGAATATCAACATTGCATTCTTCAGTCTTATGATCCTCTTCCGCTTGTTGCACAACCACAACCTGAACCGGTGGAGGAGCCATGGTCGTTTCGTCATGAACAACAACAACCATATGATCATTTGACGGCGGTAGCCCCTGCGACACTGCAGAAACCGCCTCTGTTGCCCTGAAAACGTCATGACGATCATGGGACACCACGAGCAAAGAAGGCAGCTGCTTGGTGTCTTCATGATCGTCATCAGCAACCTTGGAGTAGAAGACCTCGCCGTCGACATGGTAGAGGCTCGCCGTGCGCACCTCCTGCGCCAGCGCGCACGGCCAGCACAAGAGCCACCGTGCATAGTCCGTCAGGGAGGTGGAGCCGCAGCACGCGGTGCTCCCCGGGAGCCCGAACCTTGTCCTCATCTGGATCCTCCAGTATCCGCCGTAGAGCAGCCCGCAGACGCAGAGCAGCACGCCGGCGCCGCCGACCATGTCGCCGATGACGACGTCGTGGATGTGCAGCGCCGACACGCCCAGCATCCAGATGGGCGCGAAGCACAGCAGCGCGAACGTGACGGCGTGCACGTAGGCGTTGCCGAAGCCCAGCCTCTCCATGTTCCACCCGAACACGCAGAAGGTGCACGACAGCGAGAGGCACCACCCGGTGCACGACGCGCCGCCGCCGCAGCAGCAGTCGAACATGCCGCCGGCCCAGTCGGGCTCGAGCACGACGTGCCCAGCTGGTTTCGTCTCCGAGGCCGCCTCGTCATACAAGGAGAAGGACAAGTCTTGGCACTGGGCGTCTTTTCCCAGCGGGCTGCAGACGGCGTACACGGCGGCGGCGACCGGCGCGACGACGCCGAGCACGAAGAAGCCGTCCTCGAGGAGCTCGGGCCTGGCGCGCCTGGTGTACCCCCAGTAGAGGCCGCAGAGCACGTACTGGCAGACCACGGTGAGGTGCAGCAGCGCGACGACGACGGCCATGTGCAGGCGGTCCCGGCGGCGCGGCGCGGCGTCGTTGCAGTAGGCGGCGCGGAGCTCGGCGGCGTCACGGGGGCGCCAGCGGCAGAGGAGGAAGATGTCGAGGCAGAGCGAGGGGTGCTGGTAGAGGCTCAGCAGCGTGAAGAGCCCGTTGAGGACCTGGTTGTTGATCTCGATCCAGTGGTTCCTCTCCTCCGGCGCCGGGAACGCGCCGTCGAGGAGCCCCAGGAGGAGGAGCACCAGCATGCCGCCGGAGACGGCGACGCAGAGGAGAAACAGCAGCAGCGCGATGTTCATGGGGTTGGCCATCCATTCTTTGCAAGTCCGGCGGACGGAGGCCCAGTCGACGTGGCCAGCGGATGATGGGTCGTCGGGATGGGCTTTACGGCGGCCGCAGCTGTGCGGCTGGTGCTGCGGCATGTCGACGAGGAGGAGGTGCTCGTCGAGCGGCGGCGTGGAAGGTCGGTAATGGAGGAGCATCGGGGAGCGCAGGGCAGCGTCGGCGTCGTGGTCTCCGGTGGTTGGAGCATTGCCGTTACCGGCTTTAGAGCTGACAAGGACCATGGCGGAACGCACGCTAGCAAGGAGAAACAACACTAGCGTGCGCTTGTTTTCTGTTTGGTTTTGAGGTTTTGCGGGGAGATGATCTGTCCAGCCCGGCCGTCCTGGGATGCATAGAACGGTCAAACTTGGGTGCTGCTGATAGCGAGACTCTTCTGCGGTGATAGTGCTGCTAATATGGGCTCTAGAATCTGGAGAATTCTCACTTCAAAACACTAAACTACCATTGACTTGATGGCCAATGATTGACTAGAATTGTAAATACAGCACACTAGGTTCTTACTACATCATGTATGTCAGGTACCAGTCTGCTCCCCTCTCCTCTGTTACTCTGCCAAGCTGCCATTGCCTTCACCTTCTCCACCCTTCAAATGCGCCTTGCTCCGACCGTCGATCCAGCATACCTAGGCCCAGTTGACGCAACCGGCCGATGGGTTGGGGCGCCAGGACGATGTATGGTTTCTTTCAGTCATCACACACATTCATCGCCATATATAGGCTATAGCATTCTACAAGAAGGCACGCGTTGCATCAAAACAAAACGATCGAGCACTGCACAACAGAATTATTGCCACTGAGAAATGACATAACCATCCTTCCTTTCATTGACATCATTTCACCTCAAGTCCAGATGCGCAAGTAACTGGCAAGAGGGGGAAAAAAAAGGCATCCATCTCCAGACAAGATAGCTAACAAAGTAACGAGTCAACCGTGTACTCCACAAACAAAACGTAAGTCATTCTTCCATATCTACAAGCAAGTGTACTGTATCACCCCCAATCATCAAAGAACATGTACAATACCACAGCAGAGCCCAGCCGGGAGGTATTGGGGTTTCGTGCTAGCTATGCATACCAACTAATGACTGGCCAATGCATCTATTTCTATTGCTGTAACTATTTGCTGGCCAACCAACTGGATCTATATCTATCCTATATATCCAAGGACAAGTATAATGAGCCGTGTGCATACATTCTACCTGTGGGCTAGTATCCGATCTTGCTTGCAAAGTTATCTGCTGACTCTTCCACATACTAGCAAGAAGCCCTCCCTATTTTAGTGTCAATACTTCTTGTTGCCATCCTGCAAATTCTCAAGCAACGCATTCGACCCTTTCAGTGCTTCTTTAGGGCATAAGGTTCCGCTGGCACTGGGGCCCATCAGTTTCTTGAAAAACTCTTTCGCTCCCTCACATGGCAAGCCCTGCAAACAAGTACCAGACATTCAAATCTGAGTTGATCTGTATAAATTCAGCATATTTGGCACAATAAGAAATGATGTTACCTCTCGCTTAGCTTTGGCCTTTATGGTGTCACTGTCAGATAAAATGACAACTTTCTCATTCCTTCTTTCAGCCTTCTTGAATTGAACAGCACATTGCACAATGTAGTCTTCTGTTGTTGGATACACAACACTAGTGCCACTTCTCATGGAGCTGGAGAGAGTTGCCAGATTAAGCAAGGAACCTGTACCTTTTTTCTTGGCATTCTTCAATAGGATGCGAGGATGGACTTGGTGTTACTGATATCTCAGATGGACTCTGGACATGGATCCACCAGCTTACATCCTCTGTGCATTCTTGAAGCCATTTGAGTACAGAAAGCACCTTTGAAGCTGCTCCACGCAAGCCTTCCTGCTGTTTCAGGCAAATCCAGTTCTTGGATGACTGGCAGGAAGAATAAAAGAAGGGTTCAACAAAAGAGCATCATATGATACCAGAAAACACAAGTAAACACTGCAGCAAGCACATTTGCTGATACACGACAAGCATTGTGGATATCTTTACCCTAAACAATAAAAATGAGAAGGAGCTCCATCAAAATAATGTCCAGTTATTAGCAAATCTTTTTCTTTATGCTCACATGTGCTAAACAGAAGGGGATAATATATATTTTCCTACATAGACACCGTATGTCCCCTTCACCTATCATGGTTTACCTCTGGGCCCCACCAAGCCTAGCCTACAACATCATGCTCCTCTTATGAACAAAGGTCTCAGGCAGGAGGATTAGAAATGATACTCTATTTTGTCTTTACTGACCACCACTCTGTGCACCTACAAAAAATGCTAGGGAACAGATCGGGGAGTACTTGGTATCCTGCATAGACAGCTCATGTTTTATTTCATTGTTCTCTATCTTGCTTTGTTTGGAAAGTTACAACAAACTAGTATGATTGAGGTAATATGCATATGATTGAATATGTATCTTACTCAAGCAAATACAACATACGCAGTACTAGAACAATTTTACTAACCAATTGTTGGTACAATTAGCTTTGTGCCATGTTTTCCTTTCATAAGCATTATTGAATTCCTGGATTCATCATTAAGGAGCGATTTGAGGTCTGGGAAGATGAGCCATATCCTCTCCTCTCCAAGGCAGCCCGGTGTTTGTGTCCTGTACTGTAAAGAATTGAAAGCAAACTCTTTCACATTCGATATCAAAACCAATCATGAAATTACTGTAAAATCTGAACTTGATATTTGATAGAACATCAACCTAAGGATTTTTTTCGAGACGAGGCACTGCCCCATTTCCATTATTCAACGGAAATAACATCAACCTAAGGATTTAACTTAAGGATAAACTGAAATTGGATGCTACTTACACTTGGTCTTCTACTTGAGCATTCTCCTTGCTCAAACCCAGAATATGAAGATAGTGGTGTTCTCATCTGACTGGAATTCACCAATGTGGGGTCTGCAAATGATGCAGGAGGTTCATTTTCTTTATTCCAGAAGATCTCTCCTGGGCAAATGCTCCATGTGTCCAGGAGTCTGTCGGGAAAGCTAACTGGGTCACCACCAGATAGTCTTTTCTTCTCAGAACTGTACCTGTATATTCTCTGTCGTCCACGTCTCCTTTTCTCATATTTCATATCCTTTCCTTTCCTGCCTCCTTTGCCCCAGCCACCATCATCATCATCATTATCATCATTTTCTGGGTCAGAACCATTTTCATCATCGCTGTCACTATCACCATTTCCAGGGTCAATGGGCTCCCATTGTTGAGGAGGTGATGGCGGAGCTTCATGGTTGAATAAGCCTTGGTTATATGCATCACGGTGCAGGATTCTAATAGTCCTCAGAAGATCTTCTGCTGTCACGATTGTCTGTATCCCACGATTATCAATAGCAGAACCTATGGGATCATTCGAGCTGATACGATGGTGTATGTATCTCATTCCTTCTGTGCTGAGTTTGCTCCACTCCTGACAGCAATCGCCAAGCAGTGACTCAGCCCCACTCTCAGCACTGAGTCTGCTTATGCTTGGATCAGAGAAGGATCTACAAATACGCTCAAACACACTCTGAATCTTTGCAGCCTCGCATAAGTACACGACAAAGATGCCAATGGATCTCCTGATGTTACGGGGTTCAGGGTTTTGTCCAGTGTATTCCCAAAGCGCATCAAATGCAGCCCGTAAGCTGTATATGCCAATACTTGTGCTGCCTGGGTCACTGTCTGAAATGAACCTGTGATTACCCTTAAATGATAAGATTGTGCAATCACTGGTATTCATATAGGGGGTATCTTGATCCTCTAATTTCAGCTGATATGTCCCATTTGGGCCATAGAACCCGACCAGCCAACCCCCTCTTGCCTGGATCACAAAGGTCAACTTACGCCTGCGATATCGGACCACATAGTAGAAGGTTCCCGAGGAAGGGGTAGTGTAAACCTCTCTCTGATCTCCAAATACATTGCTTACGTCAACTCTGATTCCCCTGTACCTGTTCCAGGCCCGGAAATGGCCCTGGGATCTTTGGTGACCATGAAGAGGCTCGTCTTGGTCACCATCCAAAGATAACGTGACAGTATTCTAAAACAGTGCAAGATTTCAGAAATAAGATGGAGTAAATGCATCACTTTATATGATAATACAGTTGCTATTGCGCTATAAGCAAAACGAGATTCAGTATCTTTACCCGCGGGGTAGGCTCCTCTCCGGCAGGTTGATCTGCCATCACCTGGGATTTGTTTATCTGCCCTCAGGGAAGGAAAACTGAAATAAGCCTCTCATGACTTAAAAATGCTAGATTAAATGTAATCAAACTATAACAATGGAGCCTGACAAAGCATATATTGCATAAGAGGAACAACAACTGCAGAACCAGTTAAGCATGCGCTTACTTTAAATGAAGCTCAATGAACCACAAGAGACTAAAAATTGCATGTGCACTATTAAACACCAGAACCAACAGATCTAGAGAAGTTTCTATCAGGATGCACAAAGCAAACAGATGTGGATCCCCTAAGATAATCACACTACTCATTACTCTCACAGGTAAGATCACTAACGGTTTACTAAATAAGGCTCGTCTATTGTATACATATTAATTTCCTCGTTTTCCTTGTGAAGTTTCATCATGGTTTGGGAGTCATAAAAAACTGAATCGTAGCAACAAGTATGTAGGCCCATGTAAAGCCAGCGCTAAATCAGGGTGAAGCCCGCCAAAACATTCATTCAGAAACGCGTGCGGCTCTCTAGTTCAGCTCTAATCCGTACCAAAATTCGCAAATTCCAGCAATCTCTAGTTCAACGCTATTTTGGTACCAAAATCCGACGCGCAAGCGCTCGTCCAGCCATCGATTCGGAATTCCGGTGTGTCGTAGGAAGAGAGAGGAGTGGGGTTGGTGGGGAGCGGAGAAGGGCTCACGTTGAAGAGCGGTGAGCCGGTGATGAGGACCTATCCCAGCAAACGATCGATCAGACGACGGTGAGAGACCTCGATGATCAGCCGAAGACACGACGAACGCCCCGGTCCGATCGCCGCGGCGACGAGGAAGAGGAGAAAAGGGGAGCCGCGCCGCGCAATCGCCGGCGACGACGCCCCGGGATCGCCCTTCGATGAAACGCGGGGCCAAGCAGTGACTCAGCCCCACTCTCAGCACTGAGTCTGCTTATGCTTGGATCAGAGAAGGATCTACAAATACGCTCAAACACACTCTGAATCTTTGCAGCCTCGCATAAGTACACGACAAAGATGCCAATGGATCTCCTGATGTTACGGGGTTCAGGGTTTTGTCCAGTGTATTCCCAAAGCGCATCAAATGCAGCCCGTAAGCTGTATATGCCAATACTTGTGCTGCCTGGGTCACTGTCTGAAATGAACCTGTGATTACCCTTAAATGATAAGATTGTGCAATCACTGGTATTCATATAGGGGGTATCTTGATCCTCTAATTTCAGCTGATATGTCCCATTTGGGCCATAGAACCCGACCAGCCAACCCCCTCTTGCCTGGATCACAAAGGTCAACTTACGCCTGCGATATCGGACCACATAGTAGAAGGTTCCCGAGGAAGGGGTAGTGTAAACCTCTCTCTGATCTCCAAATACATTGCTTACGTCAACTCTGATTCCCCTGTACCTGTTCCAGGCCCGGAAATGGCCCTGGGATCTTTGGTGACCATGAAGAGGCTCGTCTTGGTCACCATCCAAAGATAACGTGACAGTATTCTAAAACAGTGCAAGATTTCAGAAATAAGATGGAGTAAATGCATCACTTTATATGATAATACAGTTGCTATTGCGCTATAAGCAAAACGAGATTCAGTATCTTTACCCGCGGGGTAGGCTCCTCTCCGGCAGGTTGATCTGCCATCACCTGGGATTTGTTTATCTGCCCTCAGGGAAGGAAAACTGAAATAAGCCTCTCATGACTTAAAAATGCTAGATTAAATGTAATCAAACTATAACAATGGAGCCTGACAAAGCATATATTGCATAAGAGGAACAACAACTGCAGAACCAGTTAAGCATGCGCTTACTTTAAATGAAGCTCAATGAACCACAAGAGACTAAAAATTGCATGTGCACTATTAAACACCAGAACCAACAGATCTAGAGAAGTTTCTATCAGGATGCACAAAGCAAACAGATGTGGATCCCCTAAGATAATCACACTACTCATTACTCTCACAGGTAAGATCACTAACGGTTTACTAAATAAGGCTCGTCTATTGTATACATATTAATTTCCTCGTTTTCCTTGTGAAGTTTCATCATGGTTTGGGAGTCATAAAAAACTGAATCGTAGCAACAAGTATGTAGGCCCATGTAAAGCCAGCGCTAAATCAGGGTGAAGCCCGCCAAAACATTCATTCAGAAACGCGTGCGGCTCTCTAGTTCAGCTCTAATCCGTACCAAAATTCGCAAATTCCAGCAATCTCTAGTTCAACGCTATTTTGGTACCAAAATCCGACGCGCAAGCGCTCGTCCAGCCATCGATTCGGAATTCCGGTGTGTCGTAGGAAGAGAGAGGAGTGGGGTTGGTGGGGAGCGGAGAAGGGCTCACGTTGAAGAGCGGTGAGCCGGTGATGAGGACCTATCCCAGCAAACGATCGATCAGACGACGGTGAGAGACCTCGATGATCAGCCGAAGACACGACGAACGCCCCGGTCCGATCGCCGCGGCGACGAGGAAGAGGAGAAAAGGGGAGCCGCGCCGCGCAATCGCCGGCGACGACGCCCCGGGATCGCCCTTCGATGAAACGCGGGGCGGGGAATTGAATAGCTAGGGTTTGGGGTTGAAGCGATCGAGAGAGGGGGGAGGGGGGATGAGAATAGGATTGGAATCGAGACGGAGTCGGATTGAAGGGGGGAGGAGCGCCGCACGGATAGGCGCGCCTGAGCGGGAAGCGAATTTTCGCAGCCTTTTTTCTTTTTTTTCAGCCTTTTTCAGGAGAAAAGAAATATGATGCATATATCATCGATCATCATAAAAAAAAGTAAGGTGAAGCTTGTCTTTTCTTTTTAAAAAAGGGTTAGATTTTATTATCACAATACTTTTATATCCAGTCCCTTAAACTAGGCACTCGATAAATAGAAATTAAATAGAAAACCACTACACGAACTCATGGCCGGAACATTTATCTCCCACAATGAAGAAAATTTCTAGACGACGAAACTCATGGCCGCAACCTGGATTGACAAAAAGATTTTCAAAGCCCGTCAGAAGCACATCAGAAGCATGCCATTTATCGTTGAACACTTGAACGCCGCGGGCGGCTCTCAAATTCATCGGGCTCACGCCCTGTTCGTTCGGATTGTTTCCAGCGAGTTAACAGTGTTTTTCTCTCAGCGAAAACAAACGCCAGCCACCAACCAGTCAGTAATGTTTTTCTCTCAGCAAAAACCGGCGCCAGCCACCAGCCACCAGCCAAACGAATAGGGCGTCAATCGTCGGACATAAACAATGCATATCTAGCATGCCATATATTGTTGTTACAAACATCTCGCATGAATAACAAACATTACGATAAATTTTTATATGTTGTGTGAAATTCGTTCATAACAATGCGCACTTACATGAATATATTAGCACGCTACTATATGAAACATAATTAACCGGAAAGTTGGGTCTAAAATGACAACACTTATAAAGTGACATGTCACACCATAAAATTCATCACAATAATTTTTTAGCAACGTTCTTAATTTTCTAGGATTTATCAAGGCCTAAATAATTTTTTCTAGGAATTAATTGAAATTCCTATGAATTAATTCAACTTAAAGTAAGTAATTTTCAATTAAATAAGTTTTTGTTGCATTAATTCTATTGCATTGAGTTTTGTCTTGTAGTTCAAATTAGAATTTCAATCTCATTTAAATTCAAATTTGAGTTGTATTTGTTCAAGTTTTAAAATAGTTCTTTCTGTTCGAGTCCTCTTTTGCACCCTGACTCTTCCTTGGTTCGTTTTCTCTCCCTCCATCCTTTCAGCCCAACCTGGCAGCTCCCTCTCCCTCACCCGCCTCTGGCCCAATTTTCCCGAGCCGGCCCATTTCTCCCTCAGCTCCCCTCCATCCTTTTAGGATAGTTGTAGCACCTCATAATTTTGTGTCACTTGCATGTGCTATCGTATTTCCTTTTTTTAAGAAATACCTCAAGGGAGAGCTCTGAAGTTTAATGTGTCTCACCCAGGATTTAAATGCTGGGTGAGAGTCTCCTAGTTGGTGGCATTGCCACTACACCATGAGCTCCTTGGCCTGCCGTATTTCCTCGATCCTGGACATCATTTAGTGCATGATTTGATCGACCTTTTTCATGTGAAGGAAAGGGGGAGAGAATAATATTTATCTTCATAAATTCAAGATTTTTTGTATAGTGTATTTTTAGAGAGCATTTAGTTTCTACTAATTTGAAGAGAGACTTTCCACTATTTTATTTTGCATGTCAAGTTCAATAACTCTAGGTTTCAGCTCACTGGTTTCATGGCTTCGCGAGCTGCTTTTGGTTATTGTTTTATTCTTCTTTCAATTTTTTTCTTACTTTTGTTTTTGAAGTCGATTGGAAAAGTAAAGTGGTAGCAGGAATAGCAACAAGAGAAGTTTTGAACTGTTGTTGTGGATTAGCTGGTGGCATCTTGAACCACTTTCTACGGTCTGAACAATTATTGAACGGATAAAAAGGATCTAATTCTTTGGGAAGGAAACTATAAAATACGCTCCATTTGACGGTTCCATGAGTTAAAATGTCTTTTCTAATTTATTACACCCACGTTCATCCTGATGACGTAATAGACTCCACACCGAAATTCTCTCTTTTTGGCACCCATTTAAATTTGAATACCTTTGGCGTGACTAATTTTCAGAAACCCGACGATCGTATTTCTTTGTCAAGAAAGAGTTCGTTTTCGTGATCTTAGTGCATCAAATAGTGAAGCAGAAAAAAGGGTGTTGGCATCAGTTTCAGAAGTGAATCTCCTGCCCAAGTGAAATTAGGATCAACGTTCTATTGAATTGAAACATCTTTTTCATTAGACTTTTTTCAAACACGTCCTTGTGGCACATGCACACCTAATAAAATGCAAACATGTCAGTAGCATTTTCTAAAAGCTTGACGCTGACGAAAATAATTATGATATGAGCTATGCTTTTTGTTATTAAACAATTTTAATGTGTCTTATGCTAAATTGTTGGTTACTAAATATATTTTTTGTTTATTAGAATTTTCAGAAATATGTCACTTTCATGTGTACGTCTTTGTTATAAATATATAAATGTATCAGATTATATATTAGATATAGAATTCTTGTTTCCACTATTGCTCCATCTTCTACGAGTTCAGGAACAATCCAATATGCCTTGTGTGCCGGTATGAACTACATATGAAATTATGAATCATGATTAATCCAATATACCTCATGTGCCGGCATGAGTACTCTATCTTTCTTCCAAGTGATTATATGCGTCTGCGCGAGAAGATTTTCTTCCAAGTGATTATATGCGTCTGCGCGAGAAGATGATGGTTGGTTTTAGGGTTGACCATGAGTAGATAAAGTGATTGTCTCAAATAAATGTGCGTTTTTTTATATACGGGTGTATCGCACGTGCACTCTACTAGTGTATATATATATACATACTATAAAGATCCAAAACTTTTGACAGCCGACGGACCCACCAGCCATTGAAACATCATCCCTCCTACGACCCCAACCTGTCAGGCTCTTGTTTTTGTCAAAGCATGCTTAACAAAACAGTTCGAACCCAGCACTCACAGGTAACATAGTAACGAAAAGTGACATGTCCTATGAAGTATGAACACAAGAGCTGGCACTTCTCAAAAAAAAAAAAAGCAGCGCCCCGATCGTCAACCGGCCGACCATCTTGAGGTGCCGCATGGGGTGATGCACTTGGCGAGCCGGAGCATGGGGTTCACGTGGCCCTATCCTCGGGAAGCATATGAGAAGCAGGTGCAACGGCGAAAGAAAAAAAAACAATGCTTTTAAAGAATGAAAAAAAAGAGCTGGTAGAGAGTTTGCATATACGGCCCGGGGAACAGATTTTCAATCTAAAATAATCCTATAATAAGGGTAGCACGTGCGGCATATTTGCTAGTGTACTAAAAGTGGAGATAAAAATAGAGTACTAAACTACTAACACACAAGCTACATTTTGAGAGTCTAAGCAACCAGAATATAAAAACGGTAATAGTTGCTTCATGAAGTTCACCAGGTCGACCAATTCACTTTAACCGTGACAGAGGCCTCACCAAGCTCTATTTGTTGACTGTCATATCCATGCTTCTTTGCTTTGAAGGAAGCGCAACGTTCGACTTGGTCAATAGAGCCTCCTCTTTCATCACCGAACTTGAACTTCAAATGCATCCAAGTATCCAGCACCACAGCAACCACAAACCTTCTTAGCCCACGTGACTGACTAACAATGCCATGAAACAGCTGGATTTCTTTCTGTAGCCCGCTAACACAAGAACTAACAAGCAAACTGAAACCATTTCCATGAACTTGTGATACGTCCACTTCTATTGTTGCCTCCACAGCACTGTGAAACATAGCTACTGTGATGTCAACTGCACCACCAACACCATCAATACGACTCAAGAACGGTTTACATGACGGTGTAGTTAACTCATCAAAATCTGATACTCCATCAATTAACTGCACATCATCTGCTTCTTGTTCTCCTTTCCTGATCCTCATGTCATACTCTATTAGGACAGCTGAGTGCATTTCGATACCTCGCTTGGGCCCAATCATCTCTATAAGAGAACCCTGCAAAATCACTATTTTAACTCTTGGAAAAATAAGAAATAGTACTTCTAGACTAAATGTGCCCAATTGTGAAATTTGAGTTACAACTATATTCTCTGGTCAGGATAGGATATTCTGTAAAGTAAGAGGGTGGCACAAACATAAGAAACAATAATCATTAAAGGCTAATAAAGAGTCACAAATAGATCATCTCATATTATATTGAAGAAAACTGCTCGAGTCGATGCACTTAGGCCCCGTTTGGATCCCATCGCCTAAAAACTAGTCTATTGATTTTGATGATTGGATGCCAATTAGAATTGCATTAGTCAGGGCTAATTGGTGGGCCGTGGGGAGAGTCTATTAATCCTAATTAACCCCTGATTCGCCCATGTTTAATATAGGTTATATAGCATTGACAAACTTGGACTAATTATGACCAATGCGACTTGTGCAATTAGTTTCACAATTAGTCTATATTTATTACTCCTAATTGGCATGTAAACATTAGACCAAACTTAAGTCCTGAGAGTTGGCTTTAAGACATCAGGAAAAATCTTGTATTAACGATTGCTGAAATCAAGTACACATCTTTCTTCAAAAACATAGAATTATATTCAATTCCATACTAACTATAATATAATAATACGTCTTTGGAACTAATTTAACGTCATAATAGCTTTTTAGAAACAAAAAACAGATATTTATAATTATTTATAACACAATGGTTAGTAATGGCCTGATAATTAACTATAAACTAAGAAAATTGAACAATGGAGAAGATAGATTGCACAACATTTATCATTAACATTATGAATAGTAATGACATGTTAATTTTAACTATAATAAACTAATGAAATTAACAATGTAGAATATAAATTACCTCCAGCTAGTAACTAAAATTTTATTATTCATAAAGTAGACGGATGATAGAGATATATGGTTGGTTACCTCTTCCAAAGTAATGGGATCATCCCTGCTCCGATTAAAAACATAATTGCGTAAGGGGTCTCGGGTGTCTCGTGTAGCGATATAACCATACAGGTGCACTGGACCAGCATCCATTGAAATTTTACCCAATCGTATTGAAAATATCTGCATCATTGGTCGCGCGTAATGAAATTGGCAAGTTTCAAAAGTCGGTTTACAATCGCTTGGGTCTGAAAGGGGCATCGGCTCCAATTGAGCTTGACATGAAACGAATTATCGGAAAATTGTAAGTCCATGTTGAATAGAATAGAAATCGATAGTAAAAAGAAAAGGAGATATATTAGTGACTCACTCTCGTTGTCATCGGAGATGCGGTATCGCTTGTGCCAGCCGCGGTTGACGGTGTATATGGAGCCGTCGCGGTGGGTGCTGTTTGGCAGTATGGCGGCGCGGTTGATGCCGTCGGGTGGGCGGCCGTCGCCGTGGCGCGCGATGACCTCTCTGCTGGCTCGGCTAGCTTCAGCGAAGAACTGGATCCACTCTTGCTTGTCCTCCCCTTCCGGGATGTCGAAGCGGTCGCCCCCTCCGGCTCCGGGAAGGATGATGTACTCATATGGGTGCCCATCCGGGCCGACTCCTCCTCCTGCCCCTTGTTCACCGCTGCGCGTGCGCGGCATGCTGCCGATCCGCCCGGAGTCGATTGAGGAATTTCCCCCCGCAGCGTCGGCGAACCCTACCCTACCCAGTGTGATTCTTTTTTTTTTTCGGCGGCGGCGCTTCGGTTCTGACTGACATATATCAGAGAGGGAACACGAAGAACCGTGTCCAGGTCGGAGTCGGGGTCGAGGGTCCGAGCGGGCCCATCGAGCAGAGCAGGGCCCAGCAAAAGAGTGAGTAGTCGGCCGTGGGCCGCGGCTTGTCAAGCAGCAACTTGAATGAAAGCACCCGCCGCGACAAAGAGGCTCTCCTTCTTCAGGACCACCTTCGCCTTTGCCAATGCGCTCGCCTCCTCCACCTCGCCGCCATCCCAGCTCCACGCGTCCGCTATAAAGCTCGGCGTGTCCGCCGACACCTTCACCATGAACCACCTCCTCATCGTCTACTCCAGGCGCGGGGACCTCGCCGGCGCGCTCCACGTGTTCGACGAAATGCCAAGCCGGAACCTCGTCTCCTGGACCGCCATGGTCTCCGCCTCGGTGCGCGGCGGTGAGCCTAACATGGGGCTCCGCCTGTTTGTCTCAATGCTAACGACTGGTGGCTTCTGCCCCAACGAGTTTGCTCTTGCTAGCGCGCTCAGTGCCTGCTGTCAGTCGTCCATGGAGGCACCGTCACTCTTCAATGTGCATCTCGGCCTTTCCCTTCATGGACTCGCCGTCAAAGCTGGCCTGGATGCCAATCCTTACGTGGGGAGCTCGTTGATGCTGATGTATGCCAA
>OAMR01000960.1:124692-140571 GCA_900205405.1 Echinochloa crus-galli
CACTGAGGTTCAGTTTGATACTTTTTCTGACCTCACAGATTCCAAAATTTCCAAGAATCTGGCAGTCCCATCCTCAGTTGTAGGTAAGCTTTGATCCCGCTGGAGCCAGCCGATATCATCTGCCGAACCACGGACAGTTTTCCGAGCACGCTCTACAAGGCTGCACAAGATATCAAAAGACTATCATACCAATAAAGGAACACCTTATATTATGAAAGGCTTACATCCACTAAATTTAATTTCTCACCAAAATTTAGTAAAACAAAAAAACTCATCAGAATGGCATCTGTTTTATACTCTGAGTTGTAGAGTTTACTCTTCAGTAATCAGTATGGGCAAGACAGATCAGCTGCATGGAAAATTCTATGAAAAGTGCAGCACTACATGGATTGATTCCTTAATGCATAGATTAGGACTAGCATCAGAATGAATAAAACATAAAGATTCCAGAGCAAACCGTACCCTTGAAACAGTGAAGATCCATTTTGAAAAACATGCGAAGGCACCATTTGTCCTGAGTTTTGTTGAAAGGGGCTTCCGCTGCAATCTGCCTGAACAAGGGGTGAATTGGTGCAAGCAGACTCTTCAGAAGAAGTCTGAACAGAAAGCCTGCCTGCAGCAGATGCAGGTGGCAGTGTTACTAACTCTTGGCCCTCCTCAGATAGACCTTCTTATAGAGGTAAAAGAAACGAATGAATTCACAATTGAATGTACTACTGTAGTAGCATTATTTGAACACTGGTGGTATTATATTCCTCTGCAGATCTCCTTGCATAAAATTCCCCCTTTTTTTCCCCTCTACGAACAACAGAATCTGTACGTGGAGAACCTTAACCTACTTCAAGAAAAAGTAGTCAAGCGGCTAAGAGGAGGAGGAGGCGGCGGCTTACTAGTTGCTTGGGCTCGCCGACGACGGCGGTTCGGCTTACGCTCCATGGACATCATCTCTGAGGACAGAAAAGAGACGAGAAATCGGTTGTACTATCCCTCCAAGCGGCTTCTGCCTTCCCTATGTTATAGGGAGGGGATTGGACTGAGATTCCGGAACCCAACAAGAGTTTGATTCAGTTGGGACTTGCAGAATGGCATCTGTTTTATACTCTGAGTTGTAGAGTTTACTCTTCAGTAATCAGTATGGGCAAGACAGATCAGCTGCATGGAAAATTCTATGAAAAGTGCAGCACTACATGGATTGATTCCTTAATGCATAGATTAGGACTAGCATCAGAATGAATAAAACATAAAGATTCCAGAGCAAACCGTACCCTTGAAACAGTGAAGATCCATTTTGAAAAACATGCGAAGGCACCATTTGTCCTGAGTTTTGTTGAAAGGGGCTTCCGCTGCAATCTGCCTGAACAAGGGGTGAATTGGTGCAAGCAGACTCTTCAGAAGAAGTCTGAACAGAAAGCCTGCCTGCAGCAGATGCAGGTGGCAGTGTTACTAACTCTTGGCCCTCCTCAGATAGACCTGCATTAGTTCATTGATAATAAACACAATTAATTTGCTAATAACATGGAATTACCATAAGAGTCCACATCGCCTATGCAATTGGCATGAGAGAATAAATTTTCCAAAGGAAGAAAAAGAACCAACCCACATAACCAGGTACAGGGAGGCACTGGGTGAGAAATGAAGCTGTCTGGGCAAGATAAGATGCGGCTTGATTTAAAGCAGGTACAGAGAGGAATATTTGTGAATCTTCAACCCTGTCAGCTGAGTGACTATCATCAACCTGTATTGATCAAGTCGCTGTTAGAGAATAAGAAATAACCAAAGCGACAACTACGGAACTTTTGACTAATTTGGACCTTCATACATATAAATCAATAAGATTTAGTTATGCTGTTTTTCTAACTTAATGACAGACATGTTTCAAGAATTGATGAAATCACCAAATTAGGTGGTGCACGAGACTATAGGACTCATAAGCCTTTACACTTAAACTTTAAAATTTTTACTATTCGAATAACAGGTGTGCCAAGGATAATGAGTAGACATGATAAGAGTACTCTGATGTCTGATCACTTTAAGGTTTAGACATCATTAACACTAGAAAAAAGAGGGTAGTGGCTGATTGGCACACAGCGTGACAGAAAAAAGGACCATAGTAAGCACTAATAATCCATGCAAGAGTTGAACAAAGCAATGGCAATTCAGCACAATGGATAATAGCAGGGAAGAACTGAAAGTCCACATACCGCACCAGACGTAGATGGCTCCCCCTGCGTTGAAGGCGATTCCCTCATGTTTGGTCTGTCTGTCCAAAGAAGGAATATCTGCTAGCAATGCTCCCATTTATCAAGATATTCAATGTGGAACCAAGCAATGAAGCTGCATAAGTAGAGTAACAGGAAAATATAGTGGAGATAGCAAAGACTAGAAGAACCCTATGATAGATAGAACCGAGAAAGAAACACATGTGAAGAGCAAGTCATGAGGCCCTTTAAGAGCAAAGGAAGCACAACTGCACAAGTAACAAAAAGGGTGGTACTCTTATCATCAAGAAGGAAAGGATCAAACGCATCTCCAATCAACAAAGGCATCCGAACTCCCAGCAGGTGCAGGGACCATGCCTCCACTACACATGACGTCAGAAGCCAAATTCCCTTCCCTCCCCCACTTTCTTGCTAAGATAAGATAAAATAATATTAAAAATAAAGTAAAAAACGCCATGGCGAAGCCTCTGCGCGGAAACCCTAAGAAGAACTCGGTCCCTCTGGACAAAGGATAGCTGCAGATTCTTAGAAGCAACCGGATGCTAATTGCGAACGGGATTAGGAGATCAAGTGTTGAAGGGAATCAGCAGGTGGCAGATTCAACAATCTGAACCGAATTTAAATAAGAAGGGGAAAAGGAAAGAACAACAGACATGATATTCATCCATTTACCGGAATTCAGCAGTCGTGGGTGCGTGCAGGACGCAAGGATGGATCGGAGGCCGGAGGGAGGGGGGAGTGAGTCTTCGTCTTCCGGCAGCCGCGTCTCGGGCATTCTTTCTTTCTCTCGGCCCTCGTTCGTCGGACGGCCACGCCGGAACCTTTTCTTTTTTCAGTTTTTTCTCACCCGTTTCTTACGTGGCGTTTCTCTCAAGTGAGTCCATGGGTCGCGGGGTAAAACATAAGCCCGTGGCGGTTTGGCAGGCCCACGGGCCTTCTTCACAGCACATCAGACACGCACGCACACTACAATAACAAGCAACGCAGCTGACCCTTCTAAATTCCAAATAATTCTTCCTCTGGGAAATGTAGGGAACAACTTATCATAATAAATAAACTGATGTACAATGCTAGGTGAAACCGTGAAAGTGGTACACAATGTTGAGCAAGTCCATTCCTTCAAAAGCTTGAGCAACAGAAAGGTTTAGTATTCCGCTACTGAATGTCTGAATGAACCTATATCGTCGTCAAACATTACATTCAGCTCGCAAGATGGCCTCCCCTGCATCTACAACTGCAAGTTTCATCACAATTTCCTAGCGCCATCATCCATCATCTTCCACCTCTACTTCTTCCTTCTCGTACTCGGAATCGGAACCTTCTGTGTCTCCAAAAGGATCCTCATCATTGCTACCATTATCATCATCCTCTGACAATTCTTCAGGATAATCAAAAAGTGGATTGTCTTCGGCTGCATTCATATTCAAGATGGAAAGAGCTTGAGCGAATTCAAATAAATAAAGGATCTCACCAATTAGTTAAGGAATCAGAATGAATTGAATGTACAATTACCATTTGAATCATCAGTATCATACGGGTAGTCATCATCGTAACATTCATCCTCGTCATCGTCCACTTGTAACCTAACGTAGGATCTTTTAGAAGACACAGGGAACAGGATTGAATAAGTGGCCCACATAATTTATATTTACCTTGGATATGAAGTTGCTGAAGCATCTTCCATGTTTGTGTCATCCACCTCCTTGACGGTATATATGTCATAAACCTCTGAATCTGCTTGTCAGCAAATATAGACTTATCAAAATTAGTACTCAAGAAAAACTGCCCACCGTTACTACTAGAGAATTACTTCTGATTACTAGAGAATCAGTATTACTTTTGGAATCTGAAATCACTTCTTTATATTACTAGTTAAAGCACCAAGAATCTTTCCATTAGTGTTGAGAATCTCAAGGTGAGAAGCTTACATACCTTCTGATTGTGCCAATGAAATAATTTCTGACTCAATTTCCTCAGCAGCTGATGGCAAGTACTCACGTATAAGTGGAAGAAAATTGCATAAGACAGCACCCTCTTCCAAAGATATAATCCTGCAGGGAACATTGTAAGAAAACATGCACCAATACGACTTCAGATTCCAAAAGATCCGGCAAATTGTCAGAAAGCAAGCCTTGCCGTGGTTCTGATGGAGGCTTCTCTTCGTCAGGATCTACTTGGACAGCATCATAAAGATGGCATATTTCTCTCAGTGAGTCATCAGCTTCATCCTTTTCTCCCTTTCGACTCCTCCATATCTGTGCAAAGCGAGCATTTCTTCCCATATCCTATACAGGTCAGTGAACAAAACCACGCATAAGAATGAATAAAAAAGAACCCTGACATTTTTACTAAAGAAATAGAAAATAAAATACTTTATAACAGTTTTTTAGTCTCAGGGTCGCTAAAGAATATCACTCCCCTCATGAAATCCTGACACACATAAGCTAACACTACAAGGCCCATCCTATAGCTACTCCTGGGGTCTAGCCCTATTTCTATTGGACTAAGCCTATCCACGTGCAACAATCCAATATGCCGATCTCAAAGAACCTGACAACCACATTAATTAAAACACTAATACAACAAGTGTCCACAACCATCCATCAATATACACAAGTGTACTCAGGCCTTCAGGTTTCACAATGTACACCATGGAATAGTTAATTTAGCTTGTATATGCCACTAGCTGTACATCTACAACCTAGCTTGCCATATGCTTGCGGCAATGGAATGTTCCCAGAATCCAACTCCCAACCAACAATTTGGGATGCAACACTGTTAGGCTATTAGCATTGATTGGTTAACCTGATTGTTCCCCACAGCATTTGGTGCCATCAGGCCCAACACAGACGATCCGAGTGGGCATGGAACTAAAAGTCTAAAACCAAGTATTGCAGGTAAGCTGTGACATAGAACAGCCACATAGAAGTTGCAACGGTGTAAACACTTCAACAATACATACTATAACATTATTATTGTGGGAGCACTCTTGCACGAGTCAATTGTATACCAATCAGACTATGAACAACAGACTTAATACTAGACTAGGTGGGACAAAATACATAAAAATATTGCAACAGAAACACAATTTGCAAGTTCAAAATGGTGATAGGTGAACGATGTATTTAAAATCTGTATAGCAAATTGCATCAACCCTTTGTTTTCTCCTACAGTTAATTCTATGTTTGATTTATGGCATATTTCATGGTCTACACCATCATTAAATTCATTGTTTCATTAGTACTGATAAAAACTTATGAAGAAAGAACTGACTGCAGTCACAATAATATGATGTGTACCTCATGCCTCTGTCTGGCCGCTGATCGTAACTGCTCTGGTTTCTGTTCATAGAAAAAAAGGTGCATTTTAGTTTAACCGGCAAAATTCATTGTAACTGCTAAATATGGAAACCAATATTTGCATAATAGTAAATGCTATTGCCAGCAATGTTCCAGGAGAAAATTAAAAGGTTCAATTATGATGTAATCCTCATGAGAACTAGTGAAGACAAAAACTAATGCAGTAGACACCAGCAGTTTTGCTTACATTGTCTTGCTTGATTCTGTCATTCCACTCCTTTGTCTTGCTCTTTATCTCTTTGCTATTTGAGTCAGCAAGCTGCAAAAACATATGTAGTTGTTAACAATTCAGAAATGTTACACCTGTTACCTGTATATAGAACAATTAAAGGTAATATCCATCCCAGCAGCAATGTTTGAGTGGATAACAGAAACAGACTCCTGTTTTTCTATTCAAATGAAGATTAAGACCTAAGATACAAATGAAATGGCAACATTCTTTTTTTCTATTTCAAAGAAGCTGGTTGCAGTATTTTAAATCCATAATAAACATTAACCGTGAGTTCTATAGAATCCACAGAGAAGAAAATTAGCAAGACTACAAGAGATCCTCTGAAGCAGTAGTATCACTGAATACAAATGGGAAATGAAATATTAACTGAAACTAAAACACGGGATAAGAAGCAGCGATGGCATGGTAAATGCCGAATCTGGGTGCCAATCCACAATCCAGTTTTAGCAAGAAACAGAAAATAAAGAGTAAAGGAAAAATCTTGGAAAATTACCAAAAGAGAGTGTAAAACATCTTCAACAGCTTCAGAGTGGAGTACTGTCTCGATGTGTTGAACAAGAAGCTTCTTAACCCGTGGAGCTGCGGGCATGGCAAAGACAGTAAGATTTTGCAGGTGAAGAACACACTATTATGTTTTTTCTTAGGGCTCTATAATTCTTCATCTGAATAAGGAGAACTTGGTATTATATCATTTTCATGTATAGTATTGATGTATGGTGGCAAAGTCATATTGGCAAGCAGCACGCAGGGGCAGATCCAGTATTTGGACATAGGAGATTTACCTGCTGCTAGTCTGCTACGGTGCTGCAAGCACTTGAGAAAGGAGGGGCATCCCCATCTCAATTATCATCTATAGAAGGCTGGTATCTTTGTGATGCCCCGGTCTCCCTACTTTTTCTGTATATTTTGTTAGCAGTACTCACTAGTTGCTAGTTGGTACTCAGTACTATGTGCCAATTGTCAATTAAGTTTTATAAATCAATTAAAAAGGGAGATTGTTAAGTAAGTAGCAGTAGCTAACTATGTGGAATTAAATGGAGTCAAAAAATAAAGAAAGCAAAGACAGCTTCTACTTCAATTATTAAACTGCAAGCCATTGAAAGTATTATTGAGAGCCATTTCCATGCATTGATATTGTAGTAGAACCTGAAATTGCCAGGACAAAGCCTCAAGTCGATGGCAGCAATAATTCATTGAGACGAAAATGTTGTAAATTTGTGAAGATTGTTATGATCCTAGGGATAGAGCTGTCATATTAGATACTAATGATGTCAATAACTAAGCTGCTGGGTGCTGGCAAAACGACCATATATTGCATCCGGGCCATTTCGATCTTGGACAGTTCTAAGAAACAGAGCGAAATAAACTTGTAACCAGACAATTACTCATATGCTAAACAGTAGACTAGGGATAAAACTGCTTTTATAAGCCCTTTTTTCTGATGATATGGAACAATTCTTTGGTACCCAATCTTGAAATCCAGGGTCTGCAACTGGTAGGGTTTCAAGGTTACATACATTCTGTTTGGCTCATACCTTTAGCACCGGAGGAGGAACAGGAGGAGGGTTCGGAGATTGAGAGGCTGGAGAAATCGAGCATCGCCTTCTTCGCTGGCCTCTCATTAATCTCTAGCCCTGATAGAGCAGCAAAAAAATTGCCAAAGCCCCTACTGTTATAAATTGAGTAGAAATTCAAGGAGAAAGGGCACGGGTGCAACGAGAAAGGAAGAGGGGAGCTCACAGAAAGCGTCCGGACGGGTCTGCGAGGGCTTGCGCTTGACCCGCACGACGATGGGCTTCTCCCTCGCCGCCGCAGGCTCCGAGGTGGAGGCTTCGCCGCCATCACCGGTGGTTGAGTAGCAGGCGTGCGGTGTGGGCACGCAGCTGCTGGTGCTTTAGGATTCGCGCGCATAGCATCTGACGGACGAGGAGAGGAGCCCATGCAAAGCCGTGGCCCAACATGATGTTTGGTGGCCGAGCCCAGCCCAGCCCAGCCCATCTCAGTTCTAATGGCCACCCCACTGGCCAGACGTAGGGCTGGACCAAAAGCTCGGCTCGGCTCGGCTCAATGTATTTTTTAACGAGCCGAGCAACTGTTTTTGCTCATTTCGTTAACGAGCTAGCTCGACCCAGCTCGCGAGCTGCTCGCGAACCAAACGAGCTGGAAGACTTAATAGACTAGTGAGTAAATTATTAAATAATTATAACATGTATATACTATTTACGTGGTTTTAGACGATGTTATGATTATATTCTATTATTATATATGATAAAATAGATTTTAAAACTTTTAACCATATAATTACTATAATTTTTTATTTTATATATAATGTTGTGACAAATTTAACTTTATCTCTAGCTCGCGAGCTTAACGAGCCAGCTCGCGAGCTTAACAAGCTGAGCCGAGCCGAGCCGGCATTTTTGCTCGTTTCCTTAACGAGCCGAACCGAGCTGGCTCGTTTGACTAACGAGCCAGAACGAGCCGAGCCAAAACGAGCCGAGCTGGCTCGGCGTCCACCCCTACAACTCTCCTTGCACCTGCTGCAGACTGCAGAGGGCACGAGGGATCTCTTAGGTGGTGTTTAGATGTTAGAATTGGGAGGTTGAATTTGGGTGTAAGATGTCACTTCGTAATCATTGCGCTACTGTAGTATTTCGTTTGTATTTGTGAAAAATTGTCCAAAAATTGATTAATTAGGCTCAAAATGTTCGTCTCGCAGAGTACAACAAAACTGTGCAATTAGTTTTTTATTTTATCTACATTTAAAACTCCATATATGTTATGACATTTTAATGTGACAGAAAATCTTCTTTTTCATAGTGAATTTGGGAATTGGCTTTTGACATCTAAACAAGGCCTAAATTCGAGTTGGAATCCCTTCCACCCTCCTTCGCCCCCAAAATCTAAACACAAGAGAGGCTACGATTTTTGTCGTCCCGTCACCTCATCCCTCAGAGAAAGAGAGGCGTCGGCCATGGGGTTGCTGGATCTGATGCGCCTCATGTCCATGCAGCGCCAGCGGGACCAGGAGCGCGGCCGCCGCCGAGCCCAAACCCAAGCCTGTGGTAAGCACCCTCCTCTCTTGATTAGGCTTCCTCTCCCACCGTCCTCGGTGCATACCAAACCCAAGCGGCTGCGGCTTGTTGCAAGCAGCCATATCTCTTATATGGGGACACGAAAGACTCTTCGTTGCTGCTCTAGATGTGCCTCTTTCTCTGTTTTGTTGGGTGGTTGTTTAGCTTTGTGCAGTGGATACATACAAAGGTTGTACCTTTTTCGTGTTTCATTCATCAGCCGAAAGCTCCCCACCCAGCTCCTTGTTGTTTCGAATTCAATCTGTATGCATTATTGGGTGCAAGGACATTCGAGTTGGTATACATTCCTTTTATTTTTAAACTGGTAAAATTAAGATCCTATATGAACCTTGCAACCTTACAACTGAAAACAAATTGGTTTCTCTAACAAATTGTTAGGGTTGATGGTCAGCAGAAAGAAAATGGATTGCTCGGTGTGCTTGAGTTTTCTTTTTCTCCCTCATATTGGTTGTGTTTAACCATGCATATTGGTTGTGCTGCAGATGGGTTGATTGCTTCACGGGCTAAAAGAAAGGGCTCACCCTGCCAAAGAGAGGACGATTCTCAGGGTGCTGACTTGGAGATACATTCAGGACCAAACCTTCCAGAGGTATGGCATAAAAATGATAATGGAAGAGAATAGTACAAATCAAATACCACGATGACTGCTTCAAGCCTTGAAACGTCTCAAATCAGTGAACCAGTGCTAGCTAAATAAAGATTATGTGCAGATAGTTCAATGATGTAGGGCCTGTAGCCTTCTTCAGCCCTGCTTTGGCATTGGGAGCTTCGCTCTTTTCCAACTGTTGCACTTTCAATTATAAAGTTGTCTCCACAAAATGTCTTCTCCTAAGCATAATAATCGTCCTCATGCCTCTAATGCATAAAAGTAGCTGTTTTTAAGACTGGGAGGTTCTCAAGTTATCATCAATGACTGGCACTTGCATTAACTCTTCATACTATCTGTAATTGATTGTACAATCTCAAAAAAATGCTTCTTCTCTAAGAAATATGATATGTTATCTCCACTAGACCATTGATGGATGAACATGGTAATTTATGAGCTGCATAACCTTGTAGGATGGTATTCTTTTATCATCTCTGGTTACTAGCGTTTATGTCAATGTATTTCAAACTGTAGCTGCCGCCTGCCAAATTATTTGATTATATTACGTCATTACCTGGGCAAAGTGGGCTTTGCAGCTGTTTAAATATTCAGATGTATATGTAAATTTCATATCCATTCCTGTTCCTTTTCTGCCATCGATTTAACATGCTATTAGACAATTAAAGAGCATTGCTTCCATCTTATTTTGCGCAAATGCAAAAAATAAATAAAAATAACACTTCATGGCTGAGCTGTTGCTCTGTACTTGGGTTACAATATTATGTTACTCATGTTTCTTTTCCATCCATCCGAATCACCTTTACAAGTCCAATGTTGAAATTATCTGTTCTCTCCTATGCTTTTGCATGCAGGACATCTTGCATCATATACATTCCCTGATGCCAATGCGAGATGCTGCACGAGCTGCCTGTGTGTCTTCTCTTATACACATCTCAAGATGAGATTTGATTCTGCCATCGATTTAACATGCTATTAGACAATTAAAGAGCATTGCTTCCATCTTATTTTGCGCAAATGCAAAAAATAAATAAAAATAACACTTCATGGCTGAGCTGTTGCTCTGTACTTGGGTTACAATATTATGTTACTCATGTTTCTTTTCCATCCATCCGAATCACCTTTACAAGTCCAATGTTGAAATTATCTGTTCTCTCCTATGCTTTTGCATGCAGGACATCTTGCATCATATACATTCCCTGATGCCAATGCGAGATGCTGCACGAGCTGCCTGTGTGTCTCGTTCCTTTTTACATTCCTGGACATGCCATCCCAACCTCAATTTCAGCAAAGATACATTGGGCTTGAATGAAAATAAATGTCAAAAGGATGAATCAACTCAATTTTTCTACATTAAAGTTGACCAGATTCTGAAAAGGAACTCAGGCATTGGTGTGAAGAAGCTCAAGATTAAGATTGATTCAGATTACAGTGCAAAGGACTCTTGTCATCTCAACTCTTGGCTTCAGAAAGCTGTTACACCAGGGATTGAAGAACTCACACTTATACTTGTCCCATTCGGGGCAAAGTACAATTTCCCATGCTCACTTCTGTCAAATGGGAGTGGAGACTCAATACGTTATCTTCACCTTACCCGATGTTCCTTCCGCCCGACAGTCGCACTTGGTTTAAGAAATCTGAAGAGATTACATCTTTGTCTTGTGCGTATCAAAGGGGATGAGTTAGGGTGCCTCCTTTCCCATTCTCTTACTTTGGAGCGGTTGGAACTCAGGAGTTGCGATAGGATAGTTTGCCTGAAGGTACCCCGCCTACTGCAGCGGCTCAACTACCTGGAGGTACGTGGGTGCGGCAAGCTGAAGATGATAGATAATGAAGCACCAAATGTCTCCAGCTTTACATTTGGAGGGGAGAACACTGTACAAATATCACTTGGAAAAACATTTCAAATGAAGAGCTTCAGCATGAACTGCTGCTATTCAGTTTTTTATGCTCGTGCTGAACTTCCATCAAGCATGCCAAATCTTGAAGCTCTCACTGTACATTCACAGACAGAGGTATGAGAACTTTAGCTGAATGCTGACTTGCTATAGCCATATCTAATACTACAACAATTCTATGGCTTGGATTATAATTAATCCAACCTCTTTATGCAGAGGGCCCATGCACCAATGCTGCAGAGCAAATTCCTCCACCTCAGGCACTTGAGCATCGCTCTTACTGGAGCACCCTTTTCCCCAGCCTATGATTATTTGTCTTTGGCTTCCTTTTTCGATGCTGCTCCTTCTCTGGAGACTTTCGACTTGAATGTGAGTCGCTGTTCATACTGCTAAGGCATTAGTAGCTGTGGCGTAAACATGGCTTAATTCTGTTCTTTTGTACTATAGGTTTGGCAGCAGTATATGGAGAATGTTTCAGTTTTTGCAGATCCTGCGGATCTAAGGCAAATGCAAGAACTGCAGCATCACAACCTTAGGAGTGTGAGGATTACAGGATTCAGCTCTGCAAAGAGCTTGGTTGAGTTGACATGCCATGTTGTCAAGAGTACAATTTCGCTTGAGAGCTTGACATTGGAGGCCCTTCAGAGTTGTGTCAAGTGCTCTGATCGTGACAATACATCTGGCAAATGTTCCCCCCTGGCTAGGGATATTCTCATGGAAGGTCACAGAGCGGTCATGGCTATCAGAAGGTATATTGAACCTAGCGTCCCCTCCACAGTGAAGCTACATGTTTTGGAGCCTTGCAGATCTTGCCATCCTGATGAATTTCAGATGCCATGTGTATCTTAGTTATTTAATGTTTAATCATGCTGCTGATGTTAATCATGTAAGTTTAGTTTCTAGAATTATCGGAAGTGTCCATTGTCTGGTTTCAGTGCTGTTCCTTGCTCTGATTATGCTGTCTCCTGGTTCATATCTACTCCCTCCGTTCCAAAATGTAGGTCGTTTGACTTTTTTACCACAAGTTTGATTGCTCGTCTTGTTCAAAAAATTTGTGAAAATATAGTCAAATTTAAGATATTTTGAAGATTTTATATTAATAAAGCAAGCCACCATAAAAAAATATAATAATTTGCACAAAATTTTGAATAAAAGAGGTCAAACCTGTGGTGAAAGAAGTATATGGTGTCAAAGTAATGTTTAGCTTGGTGATGCTACAGGGGATGTGCTAGAGTTATAGAATCATAGTCGGACAGTACCTTTTTTATTGGTAACCTTGTTATGCGATTGTGTATTTCCACACGTCTCTTATATTTTTTTAGTTGATCTCTTCATTGAGTTATTGGACGGTGTGGAGTTGTCTGTTGGGAGATTTTTTTTTTGTCCATTATAACCAAATGCAGAGAATTGATAACATTGTACTCGTCGAAGTTGTTGCTGTTAATGAACGAAAGAATTCAGACCACTGGGGCATTGTCGAGTGTTTTTTTACATCATCATGAAAATACCCGAGCGTCCGCTGAAAACCAGCTGCGCAAGCGCAGGGCCGAAAAGCCCATCCGTTGTACAGACGTGCACGAAGCAGCGCATGACCATGCGTCGCTGGGTGGTAATAGTTCATTGGTTGACAACAATAGGGAAATGGGGCACACCGACAACTGAAAAAAGAAAAGTATAATTCACATTTACGCCTTCAGGTGATGGAATGTCAAATGAAAATTAAATATACTGGGAAACACAGCCGACTGATAGATAGCTATGCATGGTGGCACCATATAATGAAAGACAGTCAGCGACCATAGCAAGGTAGAATTAATATTGTACAATTAGAGGCAGACGGTTTTAGATCAATTGTGCACCAGATTAGTCCATCAAAATATACATCTAATCATACATTACTGGTTGCACAGATCAGACACAAAATATGACCTGAACATAAAGGTTAATGTACGCAATTTAAGAGGAGATACTGATAGGATTTCATAAAACTAACCAAAGACTAGTTCAGTTAGCAAAAATGGAATCGTCATTTCTAGTGAGGAATCAACCAAACAGAGATGATTTCCCTGGAATCTTATTTGCTAACCAATCTAAACAAGATGTTTCATGGAATTACTTTTCAGACTGCAGAAATGTACATAACTCGGGCAAATATTAACCAACTGAAGCAAAATTACAGTCATATTCCCATCTGTTTCAGGTGGTCAAAGTGAAATTTATTCTATGCTTAAAATTAGTCCATACCTAAATGAAATGTTCAGTGAAGACGGAATGAGAGATCACAACAGTCCCACCCGCAAACATCAGCAGTCCTAGAGCACAAGTAACCAGCACGCTTGCAAGATCGAGTTCAGGGTATGGCCTTCCTCCACTGACAAGTAGTAGTACTCCTGCACCACCCTAGCCCATGTCACCATATGGCCTTCTCTACATCCAAATCACATTAAGTTGAAAACACTGAAATGATCGAGGTGCCCAGCATCATATCCAAATAGTCTTTGGCTAGTTAATTACCTGGATACAGGTGTTCCCGCTAACTCCAGCTTGGTTCTGTGCCTTGTTCACCATCCTGGTACATAAAGTATTCAATGCAGCACCTCAGAAAGAAATGAAAGAAATTTGGGAATGTGAATTCCTATTTGAATACATACACATCTTCGTTCTTGCTGCTGATCATATATTTTTTCTGGGAACTTGATTAGGGATGGGACATCCAGGTGGGAGTTGGGACTAAAACAAATGAACATACATAAATGTGAGAGGGGTTTAGCTACTCCATCTGTCGTATAAGCAAATTTCAAGAGTATGTAAGATAGCACAAACGGTATATGAATCTGTCAGTAAACAATAATGATTAAATTGCTAAACCACATTGATTATATAAACCTTTACCTAGTAAATCTGTATCCTCAGACTGCTTAAGTTGTATCAATATAGCAATCACGATTCATAATTTCACCCAATAGAACTTTCATAATGCCATTGTCTAGACTCTAGAGCTGATCCAATTTAAAAGTAGTACCAGACGTCCAAACAAAGCAAAATAGATTAATAGACACCATATTTCATCTACAGGATTCTTAAGCAATCGTGAGGCACATTTATGCCTAAGTATAACCACAGCAGTATAGTACTAACACAGGTGCAAAGCTCAACTTAGGTTTTGGGCATCTCTTTTGTGTTCCATATCTCATAGTCTACTATGCTTGGTTTTCCAACATTAGGATTTAACCGTGGAAGGTGCAATGCAGTACAGTGACATGGCCAATGGAGTAACCTCAAACATTATACGGTAGACTTCCACACCATGCAAATGAGAACCAGCTAAACTCAAAACTGTTAAAATAATATATTGAACAGCAACCCACTCAAGTAGCAGTACACATTCTGTTTATGGGATGGTCACAGTACGCAATATTTGGGAACCTTTCCAATAGAAACTCTATGCTCGTAACATACCAGTGTTATAGGAAATTCAAAATACACCCCAACAAAATAAAATATACAAGAACGCAAGTGAAGTAAATAAAAACGTTCTGACATGCGCAGGTCATAAAAACGTTCTGAGAAATCTTCAGACAGCATATCAAATTCAACATGTTCAGACAAGGTAAGATAATATCAGCGATCAATTACACCAAAGGATCAGCTCCAGTTTGGAAGACTATAATAGACAAAAAAAACACACACATAGCACGAAGAACAAGGCAAGACAGGAAATTCGTTCAGATGAATGTTTTATCCCTCTGCAAAAGGATGGTGACATTGATGAAGATGTTAGGCATAGAATTTCAGCCGGTTGGTTGAAATGGCGTCAAGCTTCTGGTGTCCTCTGTGACAAGAGGGTACCACAAAAGCTAAAAGGTAAGTTCTATAGGACGGCGATTCGCCCGGCGATGCTATACGGTGCTGAATGTTGGCCTACTAAAAGGCGACATATACAACAACTGAGTGTAGCAGAGATGCGTATGTTGCGTTGGTTTTGTGGTCACACAAGAAGGGATAGGATACAGAATGAAGATATTCGAGATAGAGTCGGAGTGGCACCAATTGAGGAGAAATTGACGCAACATCGGTTGAGATGGTTCGGACATGTCCAACGGAGGCCTCCTGAGGCGCCGGTGCGTGTTTTATCCCTGTTCGTGCCAAACTAAAAGTTCATTACCAGTAGTAGTTAAGCTAGGAAGATAATAGCATTTAGGAATTCCAGATCCTTATCTGCTTCAGAAATTAATGATTATGCCTTTTATTTTACAAACAAATGATAAAGCAAAGCAAGCAATAAAACTATAAGCCAAGAAGTGCCAGATAATAGCATTTAGGAATTAAGGTGCCAAACTAAAGGTTATATCTGTTTGTAATCCTAGATGTTTCTCACCTTTCACTAGCTTGAACTTGACAGCCTCCCCGTTTAGCAATGAAAGAGCCAAAGAGGAACAGCTTTAGGACCATAAAGATTTGCATTAACTCTT
>OAMR01000960.1:140583-164132 GCA_900205405.1 Echinochloa crus-galli
CTGGTAGTACAACTTTGCCTGATCATAATCAATTTGGAGGAGATCCACACCCATTCACAAGGCATCTAAATCGGCCATGACTATGAGTAATATAGGCAAGTTAATGAGATCATCTCAAAACTATCGGCCCCCAAACAAACTTCCATAACTGATGGAAACATTCAAACACAACATGAAAATGGAACAAGAATTGCCTACCTTGATTTTAAAGCTGAAGTTCATTCCAAGAATCCCCTGAAGACATTAACTATTTAACCGGAAGCACAGCACCTATGAGCAATGTTGGGCAGTCAACCTGAACTGCCAATGCTACTCCTGTTTCTGTTACGACAATGAACCTATACAATAATAGACTCCTGTTTCTGTTACGACAATGAACCTATACAATAATAGACTCCTGTTTCTGTTACGACAATGAATGATGAAGTGATATGTCTTTTTCATCTGGCCTGCAATGGTGTCCACATGGTCTTCTTTAGTCCCCTTGGGTGGATTCCACAACAGATATCACGTACAGGTGATTCGACAGAGACATCACTTCCCTTTGGTGTTTCAAAATTTCCTAAGTAGCAAATCCAAGCCAACAACAACCAGAACTTTGCCTTGAGGAACATCAGAACAAAACAAGACCATATCACTAAGAACTTAAATTGAACACAACATCTATAGATGTATACATAAGAGTTAACAATAGGACAAGATTAACCACTAACTAACTAAATAGGACAAGAAGCGCATGAAACAATCTGGATAATAACCACTGCCAATTAAGGCACATCTTCACTGACTAGCTAAATAGTACTATGTATGAAGCTGTGCGTTTATTCTGAATACAGGATGGTTGGACTGCGCTGCAGTTTCACAGGTACACTGGGTTGGGGTATAACATTCAGAATCACAGTTTACAATAGCAACCAAGCAGAATTGAAGGAACTAGCAGCAATTAAAACCGGGCTATGAACCAGCAATTCAGACCAAATGCAACAGTTCAAGCAACCAAGCATTAATCAGAATCACAAGAAAACATTCAGAATTGAAGTAATTGGGGAGCACAATGTGAGATATATTCCTCGAAGCAATAATATCTTGAATGTGATCCATTGGCAGAAGCATACCAGAACTGCACACACATTTTGAGGTTCTCAAACCCACCGACCCATTGCTGTTCAGACTATTGGACGGATGCAACAAAACAAAACGATGGTCATATACTAGTGGTATACTAGCTATAGTATCTATACTGGTAAGTAGTAGAATAGAACGAGATCAAAACTCCATCCGAATAGCTGGGTAGGGGAGCGTTCCGCCTCAGGGAAGCGTCTGGATGGACTCACTTCATATCACCCTTGACCTCCTCCTCGTCGGTGGAGGACTCCTCCATAAGCACCGCGTCCTGGGCTTGGCCGCCCTCGGCGGCGGGGACCGGGGCCGACTCGGGGAAGTCGATCCTAGTGGCGAGGCAGTCGTTGATGGAGGCGACGAAGTCGGCGATGCGCTCGTGAGAGAGTTGGTACTCCGTGTTCCTCCTGAGGGCCTGCCGCGCGGCACGGGCGAGGCTGTTGGAGAAAAGTCCGGCGATGTGGACGAGGAAGGGCTGATCCGCAGCACCCTTGCGGAGGCGTAGGATCGCCTGGCCCCTGGAGCGAAGGTCCCGGAGCGCCTGGCGGTCGGTGGGGTCGAGCGCGAGCCTGATGAAGACGTCATCGGCGAGCGTGGTGAGGAGGTCGGAGAGGCGGGCGAACTTCCTCAGGTAGGGGAGCCTGTCGCACACCCATCCCTCTGTCTCCTTCTCCCCGATGGCCACCAGGTACTGCGGAGCGCGGCGGACCGAGTCGACGGCGGCGAGGTCGATGGCTCGCGGCTCGCCGAGGGCGGCCATCGCCTGGAGCTCCTCCAGGTTGCCGACCGTGATGGTGGGGAGCGCGGCCTCGTCGTCGGGGAGCAGCACAAGCTCGGGGAAGTGGATGCTGGTGTCGAGGCAGGTATTGACGCAGGCGAGGAGCTCGTTGATGCGGACGAGGGAGAGCTCGTAGGGCGTGTCGCTGCTCAGGGCGTGCCGCGCGGCACGGGCGAGGCTGTTTGAGAACTGCCCGGCGAGGTGGACGAGGAGCGGCTGGCCGGCAGCACCCTTGCGGAGGCGTAGGATCGCCTGGCCCCTGGAGCGAAGGTCCCGGAGCGCCTGGCGGTCGGTGGGGTCGTGCGCGAGCCTGATGAAGACATCGTTCGCGAGGGCGGCGAGGATGGTGGAGAAGCGCGCGAACTTCCTGAGGTGGGGAAGCCTGTCGCACACCCATCCTTCGGCCTCCATGGCGTCGATGATCACCAGGTACTGCGGAGCGCGGCGGACCGAGTCGACGGCGGCGAGGTCGATGGCTCGCGGCTCGCCGAGGGCACCTCCAGGCTGGCGACCGTGATCGCCGGAAGGGCCATGGCTTCCGGCGGGGAGGGGAGCTAGCTGGGGGAGGCCGGGGATTGATTGGGGAGGGGAAGGCGGCGATTGATTCCTCCGATTGGAGAGGAGAGGTGGCAGGCTGGGACGGTGAGGGGAAATGCCTGGCGTGTGGGGCCCATATCTATAACGGCGGTTGCGTTGCGTGGCGCAGGCCGGGGCGGGGCTCCCAAATTTTTGAGCGGGAAAACCCCCACCCGGAGGAGGAGACGAGAGGGAGGGAGGGAGGGGCCCGTCGATCCGCGGGACATGCTACGCGCCCGCTGATTGGTCGCCACACGGATTATGACATCCAGCACGGTGAAATCTGAATTGAACGGCTACGATCCGACCAAACAAACACAGCGAGACCATCACGTCACGTCGCCACGGTGGTCGCAGAGGATGTGATGATGACATCACAATAACCGGGCAAACAGCGTGGTCGTTGTGAACTTGATGCCTACTGTTTCCCAGCTAGCTGCCCAACCAATCGGAAGGCGATCTTAAAAAAAAACAATCGGAAGGCCCATGTGATCATCTCACGCAAGAATCGAATAAACACAGCACTAGTCATAATAGTTAAATTCATTCATTCTAGAAGCACCACTACTCATAGTAGCTCTTGATTAGTTCCCAAATTCTACCCTAAATTTTTCTATAAAAAAAAGAATCGGCAGAGAATCATTTTTCTCATAAAAATTGCTTGACAATACTTCCACTGTATTCATCGCAGAATCAACTCGGCTTTGTCAAATGGGGCCATAAGGGTCACAGTGAAGAGTGCACGGAGTATTGGTAGGATCTTGGCTGACGTTGAAGATGCAGCCCAGAGCAGGTCCTTCGTCCTTGAGATGTGCCACGATATGCTGCCCCGGCTAGTCTTAATGCACAGATACATGAGCTAATGGAGTTTCATGATATGTGAGAGGACCGTGAAACTCCATTAGCTCATGTATCTGTGCATTAAGACTAGTCGTGCGCGAGCCTGATGAAGACATCGTTCGCGAGGGCGGCGAGGATGGTGGAGAAGCGCGCGAACTTCCTGAGGTGGGGAAGCCTGTCGCACACCCATCCTTCGGCCTCCATGGCGTCGATGATCACCAGGTACTGCGGAGCGCGGCGGACCGAGTCGACGGCGGCGAGGTCGATGGCTCGCGGCTCGCCGAGGGCGGCCATCGCCTGGAGCTCCTCCAGGTTGCCGACCGTGATGGTGGGGAGCGCGGCCTCGTCGTCGGGGAGCAGCACAAGCTCGGGGAAGTGGATGCTGGTGTCGAGGCAGGTATTGACGCAGGCGAGGAGCTCGTTGATGCGGACGAGGGAGAGCTCGTAGGGCGTGTCGCTGCTCAGGGCGTGCCGCGCGGCACGGGCGAGGCTGTTTGAGAACTGCCCGGCGAGGTGGACGAGGAGCGGCTGGCCGGCAGCACCCTTGCGGAGGCGTAGGATCGCCTGGCCCCTGGAGCGAAGGTCCCGGAGCGCCTGGCGGTCGGTGGGGTCGTGCGCGAGCCTGATGAAGACATCGTTCGCGAGGGCGGCGAGGATGGTGGAGAAGCGCGCGAACTTCCTGAGGTGGGGAAGCCTGTCGCACACCCATCCTTCGGCCTCCATGGCGTCGATGATCACCAGGTACTGCGGAGCGCGGCGGACCGAGTCGACGGCGGCGAGGTCGATGGCTCGCGGCTCGCCGAGGGCGGCCATCGCCTGGAGCTCCTCCAGGTTGCCGACCGTGATGGTGGGGAGCGCGGCCTCGTCGTCGGGGAGCAGCACAAGCTCGGGGAAGTGGATGCTGGTGTCGAGGCAGGTATTGACGCAGGCGAGGAGCTCGTTGATGCGGACGAGGGAGAGCTCGTAGGGCGTGTCGCTGCTCAGGGCGTGCCGCGCGGCACGGGCGAGGCTGTTTGAGAACTGCCCGGCGAGGTGGACGAGGAGCGGCTGGCCGGCAGCACCCTTGCGGAGGCGTAGGATCGCCTGGCCCCTGGAGCGAAGGTCCCGGAGCGCCTGGCGGTCGGTGGGGTCGTGCGCGAGCCTGATGAAGACATCGTTCGCGAGGGCGGCGAGGATGGTGGAGAAGCGCGCGAACTTCCTGAGGTGGGGAAGCCTGTCGCACACCCATCCTTCGGCCTCCATGGCGTCGATGATCACCAGGTACTGCGGAGCGCGGCGGACCGAGTCGACGGCGGCGAGGTCGATGGCTCGCGGCTCGCCGAGGGCGGCCATCGCCTGGAGCTCCTCCAGGTTGCCGACCGTGATGGTGGGGAGCGCGGCCTCGTCGTCGGGGAGCAGCACAAGCTCGGGGAAGTGGATGCTGGTGTCGAGGCAGGTATTGACGCAGGCGAGGAGCTCGTTGATGCGGACGAGGGAGAGCTCGTAGGGCGTGTCGCTGCTCAGGGCGTGCCGCGCGGCACGGGCGAGGCTGTTTGAGAACTGCCCGGCGAGGTGGACGAGGAGCGGCTGGCCGGCAGCACCCTTGCGGAGGCGTAGGATCGCCTGGCCCCTGGAGCGAAGGTCCCGGAGCGCCTGGCGGTCGGTGGGGTCGTGCGCGAGCCTGATGAAGACATCGTTCGCGAGGGCGGCGAGGATGGTGGAGAAGCGCGCGAACTTCCTGAGGTGGGGAAGCCTGTCGCACACCCATCCTTCGGCCTCCATGGCGTCGATGATCACCAGGTACTGCGGAGCGCGGCGGACCGAGTCGACGGCGGCGAGGTCGATGGCTCGCGGCTCGCCGAGGGCGGCCATCGCCTGGAGCTCCTCCAGGTTGCCGACCGTGATGGTGGGGAGCGCGGCCTCGTCGTCGGGGAGCAGCACAAGCTCGGGGAAGTGGATGCTGGTGTCGAGGCAGGTATTGACGCAGGCGAGGAGCTCGTTGATGCGGACGAGGGAGAGCTCGTAGGGCGTGTCGCTGCTCAGGGCGTGCCGCGCGGCACGGGCGAGGCTGTTTGAGAACTGCCCGGCGAGGTGGACGAGGAGCGGCTGGCCGGCAGCACCCTTGCGGAGGCGTAGGATCGCCTGGCCCCTGGAGCGAAGGTCCCGGAGCGCCTGGCGGTCGGTGGGGTCGTGCGCGAGCCTGATGAAGACATCGTTCGCGAGGGCGGCGAGGATGGTGGAGAAGCGCGCGAACTTCCTGAGGTGGGGAAGCCTGTCGCACACCCATCCTTCGGCCTCCATGGCGTCGATGATCACCAGGTACTGCGGAGCGCGGCGGACCGAGTCGACGGCGGCGAGGTCGATGGCTCGCGGCTCGCCGAGGGCGGCCATCGCCTGGAGCTCCTCCAGGTTGCCGACCGTGATGGTGGGGAGCGCGGCCTCGTCGTCGGGGAGCAGCACAAGCTCGGGGAAGTGGATGCTGGTGTCGAGGCAGGTATTGACGCAGGCGAGGAGCTCGTTGATGCGGACGAGGGAGAGCTCGTAGGGCGTGTCGCTGCTCAGGGCGTGCCGCGCGGCACGGGCGAGGCTGTTTGAGAACTGCCCGGCGAGGTGGACGAGGAGCGGCTGGCCGGCAGCACCCTTGCGGAGGCGTAGGATCGCCTGGCCCCTGGAGCGAAGGTCCCGGAGCGCCTGGCGGTCGGTGGGGTCGTGCGCGAGCCTGATGAAGACATCGTTCGCGAGGGCGGCGAGGATGGTGGAGAAGCGCGCGAACTTCCTGAGGTGGGGAAGCCTGTCGCACACCCATCCTTCGGCCTCCATGGCGTCGATGATCACCAGGTACTGCGGAGCGCGGCGGACCGAGTCGACGGCGGCGAGGTCGATGGCTCGCGGCTCGCCGAGGGCGGCCATCGCCTGGAGCTCCTCCAGGTTGCCGACCGTGATGGTGGGGAGCGCGGCCTCGTCGTCGGGGAGCAGCACAAGCTCGGGGAAGTGGATGCTGGTGTCGAGGCAGGTATTGACGCAGGCGAGGAGCTCGTTGATGCGGACGAGGGAGAGCTCGTAGGGCGTGTCGCTGCTCAGGGCGTGCCGCGCGGCACGGGCGAGGCTGTTTGAGAACTGCCCGGCGAGGTGGACGAGGAGCGGCTGGCCGGCAGCACCCTTGCGGAGGCGTAGGATCGCCTGGCCCCTGGAGCGAAGGTCCCGGAGCGCCTGGCGGTCGGTGGGGTCGTGCGCGAGCCTGATGAAGACATCGTTCGCGAGGGCGGCGAGGATGGTGGAGAAGCGCGCGAACTTCCTGAGGTGGGGAAGCCTGTCGCACACCCATCCTTCGGCCTCCATGGCGTCGATGATCACCAGGTACTGCGGAGCGCGGCGGACCGAGTCGACGGCGGCGAGGTCGATGGCTCGCGGCTCGCCGAGGGCGGCCATCGCCTGGAGCTCCTCCAGGTTGCCGACCGTGATGGTGGGGAGCGCGGCCTCGTCGTCGGGGAGCAGCACAAGCTCGGGGAAGTGGATGCTGGTGTCGAGGCAGGTATTGACGCAGGCGAGGAGCTCGTTGATGCGGACGAGGGAGAGCTCGTAGGGCGTGTCGCTGCTCAGGGCGTGCCGCGCGGCACGGGCGAGGCTGTTTGAGAACTGCCCGGCGAGGTGGACGAGGAGCGGCTGGCCGGCAGCACCCTTGCGGAGGCGTAGGATCGCCTGGCCCCTGGAGCGAAGGTCCCGGAGCGCCTGGCGGTCGGTGGGGTCGTGCGCGAGCCTGATGAAGACATCGTTCGCGAGGGCGGCGAGGATGGTGGAGAAGCGCGCGAACTTCCTGAGGTGGGGAAGCCTGTCGCACACCCATCCTTCGGCCTCCATGGCGTCGATGATCACCAGGTACTGCGGAGCGCGGCGGACCGAGTCGACGGCGGCGAGGTCGATGGCTCGCGGCTCGCCGAGGGCGGCCATCGCCTGGAGCTCCTCCAGGTTGCCGACCGTGATGGTGGGGAGCGCGGCCTCGTCGTCGGGGAGCAGCACAAGCTCGGGGAAGTGGATGCTGGTGTCGAGGCAGGTATTGACGCAGGCGAGGAGCTCGTTGATGCGGACGAGGGAGAGCTCGTAGGGCGTGTCGCTGCTCAGGGCGTGCCGCGCGGCACGGGCGAGGCTGTTTGAGAACTGCCCGGCGAGGTGGACGAGGAGCGGCTGGCCGGCAGCACCCTTGCGGAGGCGTAGGATCGCCTGGCCCCTGGAGCGAAGGTCCCGGAGCGCCTGGCGGTCGGTGGGGTCGTGCGCGAGCCTGATGAAGACATCGTTCGCGAGGGCGGCGAGGATGGTGGAGAAGCGCGCGAACTTCCTGAGGTGGGGAAGCCTGTCGCACACCCATCCTTCGGCCTCCATGGCGTCGATGATCACCAGGTACTGCGGAGCGCGGCGGACCGAGTCGACGGCGGCGAGGTCGATGGCTCGCGGCTCGCCGAGGGCACCTCCAGGCTGGCGACCGTGATCGCCGGAAGGGCCATGGCTTCCGGCGGGGAGGGGAGCTAGCTGGGGGAGGCCGGGGATTGATTGGGGAGGGGAAGGCGGCGATTGATTCCTCCGATTGGAGAGGAGAGGTGGCAGGCTGGGACGGTGAGGGGAAATGCCTGGCGTGTGGGGCCCATATCTATAACGGCGGTTGCGTTGCGTGGCGCAGGCCGGGGCGGGGCTCCCAAATTTTTGAGCGGGAAAACCCCCACCCGGAGGAGGAGACGAGAGGGAGGGAGGGAGGGGCCCGTCGATCCGCGGGACATGCTACGCGCCCGCTGATTGGTCGCCACACGGATTATGACATCCAGCACGGTGAAATCTGAATTGAACGGCTACGATCCGACCAAACAAACACAGCGAGACCATCACGTCACGTCGCCACGGTGGTCGCAGAGGATGTGATGATGACATCACAATAACCGGGCAAACAGCGTGGTCGTTGTGAACTTGATGCCTACTGTTTCCCAGCTAGCTGCCCAACCAATCGGAAGGCGATCTTAAAAAAAAACAATCGGAAGGCCCATGTGATCATCTCACGCAAGAATCGAATAAACACAGCACTAGTCATAATAGTTAAATTCATTCATTCTAGAAGCACCACTACTCATAGTAGCTCTTGATTAGTTCCCAAATTCTACCCTAAATTTTTCTATAAAAAAAAGAATCGGCAGAGAATCATTTTTCTCATAAAAATTGCTTGACAATACTTCCACTGTATTCATCGCAGAATCAACTCGGCTTTGTCAAATGGGGCCATAAGGGTCACAGTGAAGAGTGCACGGAGTATTGGTAGGATCTTGGCTGACGTTGAAGATGCAGCCCAGAGCAGGTCCTTCGTCCTTGAGATGTGCCACGATATGCTGCCCCGGCTAGTCTTAATGCACAGATACATGAGCTAATGGAGTTTCACGGTCCTCTCACATATCATGAAACTCTTTTTTCCTCTCATATGCCACATCAGCATATTTAATGTCATAAAACTAAACTCCTCATAAGTCTTCATTGAGACTGGTCTTAGCTCTAGATCCACAACAGCTTGGGTGGGGCACATGGGCGACCGTGCCGGAGAGCGCCGACTTAATGGTAAGTTAATCGATTTTAACGGAAATAGCAATCAAGAGAATGTAAATTTAAGATAATGGCACTATAGGAAACTAAAAATCTTTAATGGCATTGAAAGGATTGATACAAATTCTAATGGTAAGGAGAGAATTTACTCTAGTTTCAAAGGGAGTGGGGGACTTAGACGATGTGGGCCCATAAGGTAATAATATATACATAAATAATACTTTCACTTTTAAATTATTACATCATTATTATCCTTAAATAGGAGTACAAGATGGCACAAGCTAAGTAATAAACGTCCACTAATATAAAATAGACTTTCCATTAATATATTAGTCCCAGATACGATTATACCTGGGACTAATATGAGTATTATTACCGATTCTAGCAGCTAGAGGGCTTTAGTCCCAATTGGAACCATCAAAGCATCAACTAAGACTAAAAGTCACCCTTTAGTTCTGGTTGGAGGCTCAGCCCGAGACTAAAAGGTCTCGTACATTAGTCATGGGTGGTGACTAAAGTTCACCCTTTTGGTCCCGGTTGGAGCCACCAATCTGGACTAAAAGATCCTCCACGGGCTACTATAAAGAAAAAATATCCCATTTGAAGTCACATATGTTGTGTAGGTGAGTTAGCTAGAGGCTATACCCGAGGTAAGATAATATGTTGTAAGCTCGATTCATAATCCCGGTTCCCAAAATTGGGATTTAAAGGGGTTCGAAAATGGAACAAAAGCCCATTTCTCTCTACTGGTGATTTAATAGAGTGTTCCTAGGTCCTGATCATTTCTGAATAATACAAAAAAAAAACACGATTGCATGAAATAGAAAGGGGATTCCAATATCACGAGGGACCAAAGAAATTGATTATACAACATTTCAAAATGCAATGACGAACATGAAACTGAATTAAATCTTAATTAACCAATTAATATTTGAGTTGAAGAATAATAAGTTTATGAGCCCTGACCAATTGACATCTTAACATAAAAGTTATGACAAAATCGTTCAGCTTAAATTGACTCAAATGCATTAGATATCATCCTAAGAATGATTTAAGATTCATCAGTATCGTGGTTGTTGAAGGATTTCCATTCCATCACAATCTATGTATATATTTTTATCTATACTAAAAGGATCCTAAAGAATTAAAAACACTTTTTACCAAAAAAAACCCACCTCACCCTCTCACAGGGGACCCACCTGTCGGACTTGGAGAGAAGGAAAGAACAAAAAACGCTACAAAAAATTAACTGTTCCAGGCTCTTTTAGTTGTTTCCCCGCTCAACTTTTTTTCACCTAAAAAAAGGACCCACCTAAATATACCCACATTTGTACCCAGGTCTATACACAACTAAAAGGATCCTAGAGAATTGAAAACACTTTTCACCAAAAAAACCCACCTCACCCTCTCACAGGGACCCACCTGTCGGGCTTGGGGAGAAGGGAAGAACAAAAAAAACACAACAAAAAATTAACTGTTCCAGGCTCTTTTAGTTGTTTCTCCGTCAACTTTTTTCACCCAAAAGGACCACCTAAATATACCTATATTTGTACCCACGTCTATACACACAGTTATCCCGTATTCCTAATAGACAATAAATCGGAGAGTTTTTCTTCATATAAATAAATGCCAAGTATCGAGTTTTGAGAATACATAAAGCTCTCTGTACATGAGAGAGCGAATATAAAGTATTTTTAAAAACGCTTCGCACGGCTGGTCTGTTTACCATGATCCACTAAAGTGACACTGTTTTAGCACCTATATGTCATAAAAAACGTGCGTGGCACATGAGTTGAGACAAATGTATAGAAGAGAGTTTAGTATGCACATGCCGCACGGACATTGCAACTATATTTTATATGTTATGTTTGTGCGCACATGTGCCTTTGCTAGTTTTATAAATGAAAGAAGTATATTGTGACTAACCTACTCTTATCGGGCAGAGGGCGAGGCCCATGGATACCCTTTGCCCACAAAGGCACCCATTTGAATAAAATTAGCCATGTCACGTCCATATATTTGTTTAACGTGTGTACTCTATATATTCATAGGCCAAGCCAAAAATACATGCAAAAACACATTTGATATAGTGAATTGATCGCAAATCAGTTGCTAAGATTTTATGTGGTAGAGATATCTTGGTATCTCCCCTCGGATTTAAGTCCTTGATTCAACATGCAAGCCATATTTTTAAACTTATTTTAATGGTAAGTGACGTGTCCGTCGACAACAATAATTCTATGATGACTTTGTTAATCTTAATATCCATTAGCTTAGGGTTGTTTGTTTAAACTGCAACTTTCAAAAATTTATGAAAAGCTATTACAAGCTATTGGTTCCGAAAAGTTAATAATAGATTTTAGAAGATGTGTTTAGCTTTCTAGTCTCAAAAAGCTATCAAAATCTTAGATAACTAAGCATTTTAGTATTTTTAATAAATTCAACTTTTTTGAGCTTCCGGTTTTCGAAAGCTGTGCAAAAGGACTGTTTGTTTGAACTTCCGCCCTGTTCGTTTGGATTGTTTCCAGCGAGCCAACGGTGTTTTCTCTCAGCGAAAACCAGCGCCAGCCACCAGCCACCAACCAGCTAGCAGTGTTTTTCTCTCAGCAAAAACCAACGCCAGCCACCAGCCACCAGCCAAACGAACAGGGCCTTCAAATAAACATGCCCTCGTAATGTGATTTGATGTGATAGGTGAATAGTAAAGTTTAGAGAGAGAATTTTTGGATTTAAAGGGAACTAAACAGGGCCCCAGTAGCACTCATAATGTCTAGACGCCTCATACTCATGTCCCATCTAGGATGGCAAATGTGATAATTAAAGAGTGTACTTCTATTTTCTGATTAATGTAAGGGAACTATTGTAATCTGCAATAAAAATAGCTTGTGAGGGGTTATTTATAATTTTTTGTTTTAAATTTTTTGTTTTAAATGGGTTGAAATAATAAAAAAGAAATCTAGAGCTGGGGAGGCCTAAGCCTAACTAACAACGGCCTCACGCGCGCAATGGGCCTAACCGCGGAATTGGAGACGGGCTGTGCTTTTCAGGCCTCCGAGTCGCTCGAACTCGAAATCTCTTCTCTCTCGAAAAAAGGTGAAGGGGAATGGCGACCACCACTCCGCTCGTCGTCTCCTCCTGCAACGGCTGCCGCGGCCCTTATCCACGCCGCCACCGCCGCTTCCGCTTTCTCGGCAACGGCAAGGCCAAACCTGACGCGTTACCCCCTCTCCACTCCTCCTGCCTCCGCGCCATCCCGGAGGCGCCCCTCCCGCGCCGCCGGCGCGATGTCTCGGCGGCCTACGGCGACGACGACATGGACGACGACTTCGGCGACTTCGACGCCGACGAAGCGGACGGCGTCGGCGACGACGACGACATCGACAACGAGCAGGACTACGACGTCGACTACGACCGCCTCCTCGCCCCCGTCAAGCCGCCGCCGCCGCCGTCTTCGCTGTCCGGGGAGGAGGGGGACATCGCCATGGTCGCCGCCGAGAGCTTCGTCTCCACGCAGGACTCCGCCTCCGACACCGTCGTCGACTACTCCGTGGACGAGGACGAGTTCCACAAGATCAGGCTGCTCCACTGCGACTTCCTTATCCGGAAGGTGCCCGACCCCGACGACGACGTCTTCGACTTCAGAGAAGTGAGTTATACATTCCATCCCCCCCTCATTGCTACTGCTGGGTAACTAGTGCGTTTTGTGACTAGTACTTGCGGCATTTCATCAAACCCAACTTGCCCAAACGTTGTTTCTGGTCAGTGTGACATTTCATCAAACACTCTGCGGTGCTCATTTTGCTGAACATGACATTCTCTGTGGCTGTGCAACAGATGTATGTCACGCCGCCAGACACTGATATCTACTCCATTCCGAGGGTCCTTGCACCGATGCCGCAGAAGGTGTGCCCTGAAGTTTCTGTCATTTCATATTCTGCTGAATCTGAACTGGCCTTGAGGTGTAATTGTTGTTTTTCCTTGATGCAATGCAATTAGTACGTGAGGTGCACGAAGAAAGATTTCGGCCGTTACAATGTGACTGAGCCACCAGTTCAGCATTTGCGTGATCCTCTGTACAAGACTGAGAGGGAGATCATGAAGGTATGCTGATATCTGCTCTCTCCAGTTTTTTTTTCCCTCCCACCCCAATTGTGCTTCCTTCTGCCAAAAACAAAGGTCCAATTGGTGAATGTGCATTGCACTATATTTAGCGCTTGTGTGTAAGCTACTCCACCTTTGAAGTTGATTTAGCGAAGGATTCTGCAGAGGTTTTATTTCTCATGTACTGGTTTATTTTTGAATTTATAGTTCTTCTTCCGTCCTAGTGATCCAAATACTGAAGATCCTAAAGTAGGAGTAGATGGACAGTAATAACAGTAATACCTATGTTTCTCTTTTATTTCTATGGAAGGCAATGGTGTGCTTTCATGTGTTAATTAGCAAGATTGTAAGAGTGCGATTAACAATCACAGTGCTGTGAGGGATTTACACGCTATTAAAGAGAGAAACAAGATATATTGCAGACTACGATTAGGGGATACCAGCACTAGGTTTCGTGGCCCAGCTTTGCACCATAGCTAGAATGCACTTCTAAGGGTAGTGGCAATCCTGGAATTTTATGTATCTTTGCTCATTCCAGATTGTTCAAATCAGTTGAAATAGAGTTGTCCACCTAGGTTTAATCAGTGAGCTTCTATTTGGTGAACCTAGCACATATTAAAGATCTGTTCATATTGTTTAAAGATCTGGTAGTGGTAGATTGCTTCTCCCATGTTATGATACAGTAAGAAGTCGTGCTTATGCCCTTGTGATTTTCATATTCAGAATATATGTATTGCAGGTTTTCTTAACCAAACACTACAGAAACAGGCGCGCTGACGACCCAGATTTTTTCCTTGATTTTGAGGAGATTTATGTTATTGACTCGAAAACAAGGTCAATCACTTTTAACAGTGCCAAGCTTTTCTAAATATATACTCTGGACATACTTGCAAATAGGTTTCTGATTTTGTGCGCTATTCTGCACTCTCTCTACATGCCATGTTGGATATAGGTTTTGCGAATACTATCATTTGATGTTACCGTTACCCATTGTCAGAGCAAAGCTCAAATAGTAATTTTGGCTAATGATATCATCACTACATGTCTGTATCAGACTAAAAGGGACGATGCCACCACTATCATCCAAAGAGAAGAGTGGGCCAAGTCGAGGCAAGATGTGGAGAAGCATTTCAGGAAGCTCAGAGACTTCGACTACTCGAACTGGTTCTGAAGAAAAACAGTCATTGGATTTGTTGCAGAGAATTATGATATGCAGCGATTTTGTGGACTTTGCTGCTGAGACTAGAGCACGCTACTGGTGTGATAAAGTGAGAGATGCCATCTTGAAGTAGATATGCTGTTGTAACATTAGCTGTAGCTAGTAGAATGTGTGCCATCTAGGGAGTATGTAGGGGCAAAGATTGTGATGCTGGTGAATGCGCTGTGTGTTAAGTAACCAAGCGAATGAATATGTGGCAGTTCAGCTTCTTTCTCTGCAGATTTTGCATTATTTTTTATAGACCTCAGTTGATCAGAAGGATTGTGTTTTGAAAGCTTGCCAATCTTGCTAGAAAAGAAAACGTGAAAAGAGAACTGATTTGGAGCAGCACAGAGCTGGGATCTTGTGACGGTGGAAAACATGGTCAGTAATTTGTTGCAGCAGATTGGGTTGTTGCAACAGAGGGGCCAGCAAACAACAGGTGAAAAGAAATCTGGTTTCGAGCAGCACAGCACTGGGATTTTGTAGCAGAGGGAAAAACATGGCAGCATAGCAACAGGTTGGGGAAGAAAGAAAAGACTGGTTTGTTGCAATTGCAACAGAGGGGCCAGCCGACAAAACGTGAAAAGAGAACTGGTTTCGGCAGTACAGCTCTGGGATTTTGTAACAGGGAAAAAAACACGCGTCGTCGTTAATTTGTTGCAACAGATTACAGATGGGTGGAAAAAAAATGGTTTGTTGCAAAAGTTTGAGAGGGGAGAAAACGAAAAAAAAATATGCGGGGTGTTGCGAGAATCGAACTCGCGACCTCTCGCACCCGAAGCGAGAATCATACCACTAGACCAAACACCCAGGTTGTTGTATCAACGATAATCATTATATCTGACAGCTGCGTATATACAGCAGTTTGCAGCATCACCAAATTTTGTTTTTTTTAAAAAATGTCCCGTTTTTCCCTATAATATATGGTCCGTGCGTGTTGTACATTCATATTGTTAGGATAAAAATAAAGGTCAAGGTAAATTTGAGTGCTGCTCCACTGCGACTTCCTTATCCATCCGGAAGGTGGCCCCGACGACGACGTCTTCGACTTCAGAGAAGTGAGTTATACATTCCATCCCCCCCTCATTGCTACTGCTGGGTAACTAGTGCGTTTTGTGACTAGTACTTGCGGCATTTCATCAAACCCAACTTGCCCAAACGTTGTTTCTGGTCAGTGTGACATTTCATCAAACACTCTGCGGTGCTCATTTTGCTGAACATGACATTCTCTGTGGCTGTGCAACAGATGTATGTCACGCCGCCAGACACTGATATCTACTCCATTCCGAGGGTCCTTGCACCGATGCCGCAGAAGGTGTGCCCTGAAGTTTCTGTCATTTCATATTCTGCTGAATCTGAACTGGCCTTGAGGTGTAATTGTTGTTTTTCCTTGATGCAATGCAATTAGTACGTGAGGTGCACGAAGAAAGATTTCGGCCGTTACAATGTGACTGAGCCACCAGTTCAGCATTTGCGTGATCCTCTGTACAAGACTGAGAGGGAGATCATGAAGGTATGCTGATATCTGCTCTCTCCAGTTTTTTTTTCCTCCCACCCCAATTGTGCTTCCTTCTGCCAAAAACAAAGGTCCAATTGGTGAATGTGCATTGCACTATATTTAGCGCTTGTGTGTAAGCTACTCCACCTTTGAAGTTGATTTAGCGAAGGATTCTGCAGAGGTTTTATTTCTCATGTACTGGTTTATTTTTGAATTTATAGTTCTTCTTCCGTCCTAGTGATCCAAATACTGAAGATCCTAAAGTAGGAGTAGATGGACAGTAATAACAGTAATACCTATGTTTCTCTTTTATTTCTATGGAAGGCAATGGTGTGCTTTCATGTGTTAATTAGCAAGATTGTAAGAGTGCGATTAACAATCACAGTGGCTGTGAGGGATTTACACGCTATTAAAGAGAGAAACAAGATATATTGCAGACTACGATTAGGGGATACCAGCACTAGGTTTCGTGGCCCAGCTTTGCACCATAGCTAGAATGCACTTCTAAGGGTAGTGGCAATCCTGGAATTTTATGTATCTTTGCTCATTCCAGATTGTTCAAATCAGTTGAAATAGAGTTGTCCACCTAGGTTTAATCAGTGAGCTTCTATTTGGTGAACCTAGCACATATTAAAGATCTGTTCATATTGTTTAAAGATCTGGTAGTGGTAGATTGCTTCTCCCATGTTATGATACAGTAAGAAGTCGTGCTTATGCCCTTGTGATTTTCATATTCAGAATATATGTATTGCAGGTTTTCTTAACCAAACACTACAGAAACAGGCGCGCTGACGACCCAGATTTTTCCTTGATTTTGAGGAGATTTATGTTATTGACTCGAAAACAAGGTCAATCACAAGAGCAAAAGTTGTGGTAAGATATTCAATATCTTGTTCTGTATAAGCTATTCAAACAATACTTCTTTTGATAAATTGGGTTCCATAAGGTGTGTTTCTTAAGAATTTTAGAGTAATTTTCCCTGTTTAATGAACTTTCAGAAAATTCTATGTGACATCAAGTACCAAACTAAATAATAAAGTACCTACTTAGGTCACTGATATCCACCCATGTTTGACAGGTTAGTGTTCCTGAAGGAAAGAAAAGAGATAGGCGAAACGACCTGCTACTGATACGCGATGGAGGGGAGTCTTTTAGAATAATTGACAAGGTAGTATGCTTGCTTCTTATATCTAGACTTCTATTTGGTTGGAGTGAGCTCAAATAGTAATTTTGGCTAATGATATCATCACTACATGTCTGTATCAGACTAAAAGGGACGATGCCACCACTATCATCCAAAGAGAAGAGTGGGCCAAGTCGAGGCAAGATGTGGAGAAGCATTTCAGGAAGCTCAGAGACTTCGACTACTCGAACTGGTTCTGAAGAAAAACAGTCATTGGATTTGTTGCAGAGAATTATGATATGCAGCGATTTTGTGGACTTTGCTGCTGAGATTAGAGCACGCTACTGGTGTGATAAAGTGAGAGATGCCATCTTGAAGTAGATATGCTGTTGTAACATTAGCTGTAGCTAGTAGAATGTGTGCCATCTAGGGAGTATGTAGGGCAAAGATTGTGATGCTGGTGAATGCGCTGTGTGTTAAGTAACCAAGCGAATGAATATGTGGCAGTTCAGCTTCTTTCTCTGCAGATTTTGCATTATTTTTTATAGACCTCAGTTGATCAGAAGGATTGTGTTTTGAAAGCTTGCCAATCTTGCTAGAAAAGAAAACGTGAAAAGAGAACTGATTTGGAGCAGCACAGAGCTGGGATCTTGTGACAGTGGAAAACACGCTCAGTAATTTGTTGCAGCAGATTGGGTTGTTGCAACAGAGGGGCCAGCAAACAACAGGTGAAAAGAAATCTGGTTTCGAGCAGCACAGCACTGGGATTTTGTAGCAGAGGGAAAAACATGGCAGCATAGCAACAGGTTGGGGAAGAAAGAAAAGACTGGTTTGTTGCAATTGCAACAGAGGGGCCAGCCGACAAAACGTGAAAAGAGAACTGGTTTCGGCAGTACAGCTCTGGGATTTTGTAACAGGGAAAAAAACACGCGTCGTCGTTAATTTGTTGCAACAGATTACAGATGGGTGGAAAAAAAATGGTTTGTTGCAAAAGTTTGAGAGGGGAGAAAACGAAAAAAAAATATGCGGGGTGTTGCGAGAATCGAACTCGCGACCTCTCGCACCCGAAGCGAGAATCATACCACTAGACCAAACACCCAGGTTGTTGTATCAACGATAATCATTATATCTGACAGCTGCGTATATACAGCAGTTTGCAGCATCACCAAATTTTGTTTTTTTTAAAAAATGTCCCGTTCTTTCCCTATAATATATGGTCCGTGCGTGTTGTACATTCATATTGTTAGGATAAAAATAAAGGTCAAAGGTAAATTTGAGTGATGGTTATTCATGCATCTACCTCTATGGGAGAGCCATATATATACAATACAATATAATGAAGCAAGAAGGGAAGGCGGAGTAATGAGATGAGATGGAGACTCCAGCGGCCTGATGCATGAGCCCGTCCGTGATCTATCGATCGAGAGGGCAGGCATGGCATGCAGTTTGGAGGCACGTACAGCTCACGCCCCCCACGAGACCTTGTTGTATCTACACTCTGCATTTCGTCCATCTCTAGCCAAACAAAACATTCGTAGTACAACAACACAAAAGCAACAAGCTTTATTCTTCTTTTCCGTCCTATTCCTGCACGCGTACTCTTGGAACCTAGCTAGCGTGCATGGCAGCATGCACATTATATATGCTAGCTTATCATATCAAGACGCGTTTGTTTCGTTTGCCTCGCCTCACCACGCAAGAATCCGTTGTCTCTCCGATCCATTGCTCCTTGTAGTACGTAATTGTTCTACTCTTGTTCATTCTGTCCTATTTATCGACCTGTCCTATTTTTCTTGATCACTTACTGTTACTAATTGTGATGGTAAAATTGTGTACTTCCATCAATTTGGTCGATCGTCAGGCCCACCTTAAGATGGAAAAAAAAGGACATGGTTTTCGCAAATGATCTATGCCCTTTAAGGCTCCACACATAGTTTAGCGTCGGATGATTGTGAATGAAACCGTGTTGACGCACGCATGGTCCACACGCAAAAAGAAGAAAACGACTATACTCTAAAAGCCTTTGACCGAACATCGACAGCAAGCTAGTTTTACTAACACAAGTGGAAAGGGAAATGATAGAGATCGAGGTTCAACATTAATTTGCAGGTGAATTGTTCCATGGCCATTGCTTGCTAACAACAATAATTAATCAGCAAGCAAGCCAAATATAGCTTGCCAAGAAGTCTCCGCAGTTCACTAATAGCTCAGGCCCCGCTACTCTCTCTATATATAGATGTAAGTCATTCGATCGAGCACTACAAGAACAACTTAAACCAAATTATTAATCTATCAAGTAACAACAGAATTAAGCCGTGAAAACATGGTGGCCCAGCAATTACGCATGCATCAGCATCATTATATTACGACCAATAAATAAAGTACCTGTTAACCAAGTACACAAAACGATTTGAACTTCTTCAATGGCAAAAAAAAAACTAGACTACTACAGCCTTTGCCTTAGGATTCTCCAGCAGCCACTGTATATCATGTGCACCCAATGATAGATGAGTGCTCAATACAGGACGGTCTACTACTGATCTTCAAAAAAAAAAGGGGGAAAAAAGAGAGAGCATATCATCTTCTACTTAGTCCTTGACTCCTTGTATATATATAACCTGAGGAGCTCCTTCCTGAAATCCTCACTATAGACTGTGGGGATGTAAGAGAGAGGGAGATATGTCAGGAAAAGAGAAGAAGGCAGCCTTAGAAGAGAAACTCCAGCATCTGCGCTCCGTTACAAAGTCCAATGCGGTACTTTCTACAGAACACATTTCTGGTTTAAAACTGAAGAAAAACGTAGGAAAGATTCAGTGTTATTTTGCTGGAAACTCGGATGTTTTGCTGTTATTTGTTCTCGGGAGTTCTTTAATTTATTTTCTTCTCATGATCTTCTACTATACTGTAATTTATACATAAAAAAAAGACGGTGTGGTTCTTGCTGGTTCATGCACATGTTGTTTGTGAAATTCATTTGGTGGTCCATTATATCATATCTGACCATTTTTGACATGTGGACTACAATAATACTGCATACTCGTCCATCAATTTAATTAATCAGCACATCTATCGTTGGTTTGTATGAGCAATGCAGGCAAACAAGACGTCAATCCTGGTAGATGCGTCCAAGTACATCAAGGAGCTCAAGGACAAGGCTGAAGAAGCAGTTGCTTCATCACCAGCTGACAGTAGCTCAAGTTCTGGCAGCGACATGGCAGCAACAGTACATACACACGTTATATCATTGCTACTGTACTGCTACCAAACCGCCAGTAGCTTGTCGTTGCAGATCGAGGCAATTATATTCCAAGCAATTTATATATATGTACGTGTGCAGGTGAGCGTCTCGTCAGTGGAACTGGACAGCAGGAGAGGCTTCAGAATCAACGTATCGATGGAGAGGAGCCGGCCGGGGCTGCTGGTGTCCGTGCTGGAGGCCTTCGAGGAGCTCGGCATCGACGTCCTCGACGCCGACGTCTCCTGCGCCGGCGACACGGCCTTCCGGCTCCAAGCGCTGGGGTCGGGTGGTGGTCAGGGGCAGCAGGGTGGTGCAGCAAGTGGAAGCGTGGATGAGCAAATGGTTCGCCAAGCGGTGTTGCAGGCCATCAGCAAATGCATGGCCGACGACGACGATGAGTAACAGATCAGATCATGGATGAAAGAAACCTGAACTTATTAATTTGCCATTATCCGTCCTTTATTTACTCCTTGGAGCGCAAGCTTGGCCAAGGAATTCGATATATCGTGACGAAGTTGAAGTTAGTTTTCTGTTCCTCGCTATGGTTTCACAACGAAACACTAGTGCGAGTCTTTGTTAATTTAGTATTTTTTATCCAAGTTAATTAAAAATGTAAAGGGGTCAGCAAACAACTGTGAATTAGCTAGTGAAGATAAAAGGAATAAAGATGGATTCAGGTGTACTAGTTATTAGTAGCTTGAACCTTGAACTACTGGAATTATTCCGTCAGTAATGAGGTCGCCTTTACATGTACTGTGTTGCAATATTAATGATGAATGGGCGATCACGCTTGAGAGTTGAGACATATGCAGAGGTAGCCTTTTGTAACTAGAAAATTATATATATCAGTCAAACGGATTGGAATTGCAGTTACATTGTACACGTTAATTTCCATTATATTAACCTGAAGCATTTCCAAATAAATACCCCAGCAAATTAATAACGTATGTCTATATTAATTTCCATTATATTAACCTGAAGCGTTTCCAAATAAATACCCCAGCAAATTAATAACGTATGTCTATAGTATATATATAAATAAATGGAGACCGGATGAAGCAAGCAATTGCGATCCCTTTACCAAGCATCCACATACATTCTACAATATGAGGAGTGGCCTGACAGTCGTGTTCCTTGTTGTGCTGTTTGGAGCCCTGGCCGTGATTCCCGCACACAGTAAGTTTATTCAAGTGATTACCCAACAATCCTTGTTTGAAAAGATCGAATGCGTTTCACAGATGTGATGCATATGCAGGCAAGGATAATGTAATAATTTCGTTCGCCGCAAAACATGCATATACCCTGAAATTCTAGCTAAACTAGGTGGTACCCCGCGCGTTGCTGCGAGAATTTATATAAAATTTAAAGATGCAATTTGAAAGTAGAAAGACTAAAATAATTGCATTATAATATTTTTTTAAACAACAATGTAGAGGAAAACACATTCATTTTATTGAGAGAGAACTACTTAGAAATTTGTAGCATGGTATTTGCAAAGACTAACACAATGCATAGCCGCAGAAAATCAGTAGAAGACATAAATTCATAATTCTAGTGGATGTGTGGATGTTGAGAGAAGATCTAGTGGATGGTGACGTCGACATCTTACATGTTAAGAGAAATCAGTCATGATATGTTAGTGGGTACCAATTATATAGGTTTTATAGATTCGACTCCCTTGCAGCTTCCCAAGCAAATCTTGCCTTCTTTCTTTATACATAAGCACAGAGGCAAATCACGCACCTTTTTTTTTAAAAAAAATTTGTAAAAGCTCACCGCAAATTATAGTTTCAGACTGTCAGGGATGGTGACTCGAGTAATATACATAACTGATACATGGTGACAAATACAATTCTTTGTAATAGGTCGTGAGCTACTCGAGGCCGGTGCTACTAAGATTGTTACTACCAATTCCACATCATTAATAGATGATGAGAGGAAGCTACACATGGTTTTTTGCACAGAGCAAGCATGCCCAGCTGAGTATTTTGGCATATCATCCGGAGGGCCGTCGTGCTATTGCTGTCAAGAACCGCCAGAATCAGTGTGTTACGCGTCGCTGGCTCAATGCCATGCCCAATGCCCTGCCTGCAATCCCACGTGCCAGTAATTAAGCCAGTTGCGGTCACATGTGTAAAGGTTGATCGTCTGATGTAATTCTCACCAATTATCATTAGTCCAACGTGGACAAATTTTGTTCATGTTAGTTTATAATTATATAACACAGACATGTTCATGTACACATCCTCAAAACTAAAGCAATAATATACATATAGCTTTCCTTTATCGATCATATATGTATGGTCAAACACCGTGACAGCAGTTTTTCAAGCTCGATCTACACATCCTTTAATTTGTGCAATGGACTTTATTAGTTGCGGTCGTCGCCGACGACGACATCGTCTTGGCCAGCAGCGCCCTGGTGATCTCGACGCAGAGCGCCGCGTTCCTGACGGCGAACTCGTCGTACTCCGGCGAGAACACCACCTGCTCGGCGTGCTCCAGCACCGTGTCCATGGCGCGCTCCCTGAGCACCGCGCTGGAGCTCAGGTCGGCAACCTCCAGCGTCCGCAGAGCATTGCCGGGCTCCACGCGCGCCGCCAGCCGCGCCTCGCAGGCCCGCCGCAGGAACGGGACGTCGTACTTGTCGCCGGCGACGAGCAGCGCGTGCTCAATCAACACGGAAGCCCACGGGTTAATTAAGAATCCGAAAAGCCCAAAAGCTCACCAGGATGGCTTTGTGGGCTGGAATTGGGGCCCCAGTGCCAGGCCAGCGCGAAGCCTTGTTGGAGGAAGGCAGCTCTCTGGCTGGTCTCCTGCTCCCTGTCTCTCATCTCCTTCACCTGCTCCCACGCATCTCTCATCCCCTGCATTCAATCAGCAATCCTGTCAGCAAAACCCTTACTAGCACCTCTGACCTTACTTAAACATGGATGAAGCAGAAATCATTTTCGTTAAATGCTCAGTGTTTCGTCATAGTCTACTCATGATATTCAGAGATGTGATGTTTCTCCAAATGTGAAATACCAGCTGCAGAAAAACAGAGCTCCTGTTTCAATTTTCAAAGGTCGGCGCTGTTCGCAGGGCACCAGAAACAAGGGAATGAAAATCAAGGAGAATCTCTCTCTGGGTGTTGCAGAGGCTGAACTGTTCTAACATAACAGTACTACAGTAGTATATGCAACACAGATGCAGTAACCTCCGCGTCACTTTTACAAAACCTTTCAATGGAAGCATACATCGTCCTGCGATTGTGACGTGCAGCTAACTAGGAACCAAACAACGCTATCAAAGCAAATGTCAATGAACAACACACCTTACAACGAACAACAAGGTGGGGCTAGAAAATTCAGATATGCAATTCTAGCAGTATGAAATCGATCAATATTAGAAACAGCAGTCAACAAATGAAAGCGAGGAAATCTGACCTTGGTTGAGCTGTTAGGCTTCATCGACGCGTGGATATATACAATACAATATAATGAAGCAAGAAGGGAAGGCGGAGTAATGAGATGAGATGGA
>OAMR01000960.1:205424-222373 GCA_900205405.1 Echinochloa crus-galli
TCTCTTATACACATCTAGATGTGTATAAGAGACAGGTGGAGGGTGACAACGAGGGCGCAGAGCAGAAGCGAGGGATCGTAGGGGGCCGGGGAAGGGTGCGGAGGGGAAGGAAGCGAGCACCGATGGCGAGTGCCGATGGCTCGGCAAAAGTACCGAGCGAAGGGGATGGGATAGCGAGCCTATTTGCCTAGTCTGTTGGATGTGATTTTTTCTCTTTTTTCTCGTTTCATAGCTAGTCAACAGGATATAGGCATGAAGCCTCATTTATTCCCGAGTATTGGTGGTCGAAATTGGGTTGTAACGACCGCCAACATAAGGCCACCTAGAACGTCTTTGTACGCCGTAGAGACGAGCAAAGAACAGCAATTAGGGTTTGAAAAAGTGTAGGGTTTGAAAGACAAAATGTATAAGGCAAATAATAGTTGATTCGATTGGAATATCTCTCAATCGGCCTTAGCCTTTATATATATTGGCCGGGGAAGTCGTACCCCTTCAGAGTCGGTTACAATAACTCGGAATCATAAACCTACTCGATTTACAAATCAAAACCAGTCTGACTGATCGGGCAAACCGGTCAGACCGGTTTCCCTTGGCTGGTGCCAAATTTGGCTATCAACAGCAGTATCCAATGGAAGTTGTCTATATACGTATATAGAGGCTTTGGGCTTCTTGTCTGAGTGATTCTTCAAAATGGGCCCATACCAAAGCCTATGAGTGGACACTGGATAAGAAAAGTGAAAAAGAAAACGAAGCATGGTTTCATCACGGAAAAAAACCATACCATATTTCTGACTAGATTGAAACTGTACTAACAACATCTCCAAGAGATAGCTATCCTATTGACTAAATTTAGAGATAAAAGCCCCTTTCTAAAAATAGAAAAGCACCTAATTGTAGGAGGAAATCCAAGAGACTAGGTAAACTTGATACCTATATCCATAGTGGCCCTATATGTCATATGATTTCCTCCCCCTGCTCACTCTCCATGTTCCTCTCCCCTCGCTCCGCAACCACCACCCTTCCATGGCAACGGACATGAAGACGCTCGACGTCGCCGCCTCCCCCTCCCACGCCCACACCGCGCTCTCCACTGACTCCACCTTGTTGCACACCGCCGAGGCGAACTCGAAACCGAAGCGCTCCCCACAGCCGCGGAAGGGTGCAAGCTCCTCCTCCCTGACACAGTTGCCATCTCACCAGATTCTCCAACTCCGCCCAATTCCCCATCGCCACACTACCCAATTCCAACACGCGCTCGGCATTCTACACTGGCTCATGACATGGCCTCCCTGGTGGGCTTAGGACCTACGCCGCCGCCTCCACCCTCGCGCACCAGCCGGGCCTCCTCGCCATCCACTCCTGCCTCCTCTGCGGGGACGCCCGCCCTCACTCCCCATCCTCGCGCTCCTCCAGCTCGTCCACTTTTGCTTTCTCGGTGCCTCCGACCTTCGCCTACTTCACCCCTGCCGTGTCCCGCCTCACCGCGCGCCTCCACCTCTCCCCGTCCACGGCCGTCGTTACTTTTATCTGTCTATGTCACTCGAGCTTATAGATATAGAGGCTAAAGAGCCAGCACTTAGAGGTCAAGGGTAAACCAACAGAGCCTACGACACACAGAAAGGGATGAGAAGGGGTGGCGTCTACCCTGCACTGGGGATCCTACGGGCCGGAACTAACATGATGAACTACAAAGGCCAAAAGGGCTGTCACCACCTCACGGCTACCATCTCCGTTGTGATGGGGCAAACTAAGGCCACTGGCTAGTCTAGGAACCACTCCTACACTAGTCAATAACTACTTACTCCACTAGCAAGAGCAAGCAACCTTGTTAATATTCTTGGTGACAATTCACCTCCAATATCAAGCAAGATCGAAGAACCAGCTAAGACAAAGACTTAAACAAGATCTTTATAAAAGTATTTGTTAAAAACTGACATATGTATACTTGTACCACGTGACAGCTTTTAAATAGGTATTGATGAAGGTGCATACAGAGTAGGAAAGTACATCAATCATGGGAAACGAACCGTATGTTTGTAAGAGAAATCCGACTCCCTTTAGTATTGTAGTAGTCCCAATATCAACAAGTATCACGTACAAAACTCATCTCAGAAGTTATCACATCCTTACCACGCTCTATTCTCATCCTCTGAAAGAAATGTTCCTGCCTAATCATTGAGATTCTCTCCTCTATATCAATTTTTTATAAACCCGTTATCCTCTATATCTTGTATTATATACCAACTACCAACATGTGAGCCCACCCATCACTCCCCCTACACTCTGTCTCCCTCTATCTCCCCCTCTCTCTAGTAGCGGCGGCAGCGGCGGCGAGAGGTGCCGGTCTCCCCGGCCGGCAGCCTTCAGTCCTGTCGGCCTACGGCGGCATGCGGAGCGGCCCCCCAAACTCCGAAGATGGCTTCTGCGACATAGACGGCGCCGGATGGCCTCCCGGTAGCGAACGGTCTCGCGACAATGGCAAAGGACTCTCGTGGTGGCCACAGACGACCACACGACAACGGTTGAGGCATCCCGTGGATGGCCATGCTGCGACGATGGAGGGCTCCCACGGATGGCCACGCGGCGACAGTGGAGGCCTCCAATGGTGGCCATCGACGACTACGCGACGGCAGTGGCGGACCACGAACTCTGAAGACGCGCACACGGCTACCGCGGTTGCCGCGAATAGCTCCTACGACGACGATAGCGGCGGACGGTCGCACGGCAACGGTGAAGGACTCTCACGGCGGTCATGGACGGCCATGCGCCGGCGGTGGAGGGCTCCCGCGGATGGCCACGTGACAACAGTGGAGACCTCTTACGGCAGCCATGAATGGCTGCGCGGCGGCGGCGGTGGTGGACTCTGAACTCCGAAGACGCGCAAGCGGTACCGCGGCGGCGACGGCGGCGGACGTTCGCACGACGACGGCGAAGGACTCGTGCGGCAACCACGGACGACCACACTGTGGCGGTAGAGGGCTCCCGCGGACTGCTACGCGGCGACGGTGGAGGCCTCCTATGTCGGCCATGGACGGCTGTGCGGCAGTGGCAACGAACCTCGAAGTCCGAATACGTGTAGGCGGCTACCCGGCGGCCACGGATGGCTCCCACGGCGGCGGACGGCCTCCCGGCAGCGGACGGTCGCACGGTGACGGCGAAGGACTCCCGTGCTGGCCACGGACAGCCACGCGACGGCAGTTGAGGGCTCCTGCGGATGGCCACGCGGTGACGATGGAGGCCTCCTACGACAACCATGGACGGTTGTGCGCCGGCGGCGGCAGACGTCTCGCACGACGACCGTAGATGGCTGTGCGGCGATCGCGGAGAGGTGGCGGCAGACGAAATAATATAGACAGTTAGATCTTCATTAAGTCCAACGACATATATTCTTATCTTTTTTGGATTAACATAATATTATAGACCGTTAGATCTTCATAAAATCCAACGCATATATTCTTTTCTCTTTTTTTGAATTAACGGAATATTAGACCGTTAGATCTTCATAAAATCCGACGGCATATATTCTTCTCTTTTTTGGATTAACGTGGGAATTTTTTTGTCCTCTTGGCGAACGTGGTGGCTCCTTTTAACTCTATTATATTAATATATATAATAGATTGATCGTCTCCGTACTGTCGGTCTGTCGGGCGGCTTTCTCGGCCCTCTTCTGTTTGAACCAAACTCTACTTTGGATATAGTCAGAAATATTTTGGATGTGGCATACACACGTAAAAGCTTTTCTACATGCACATATATACCATGTCATCTCAAGACGACAGTAACGTCACGTAGTTTTATCTAGGGATCGTAGTAGTTGTTGATAAGGAAATTAAACAGCGTGTTTGGTTTGCCGGTTGGCTTCGTCCGGCATGCGCTAGTCCGGAATGGCCTCGTCCGATGTTTTTTTGCCGGATGAGCTGGCTCTGCAAATCAGACGCATTTATGCTTGCGGAATGAACTGGTCGATGACGGACAGGTCGGCTCCATTCAGCAAACCAAATAAGAAGATTATAGGTTCGGAGCTAGGCTCGGATGATTCCGAACAGTTCGACGACGCAAACCAAACGGCTCGGATGATTCCGGACAGTCCGACGATGCAAACCAAACGCACCTACCGCCGTTCAACTGTTTTAGGTCTGCATGGAACCTGAAAATTTATCATTGTTATCTTGTCTGTTGCAGCTGCTCGGTTCTTATCTGCACGTCTGAATGATTCAAGTTCATTGGTAGAGCTAGTTTACCTTACTCGATCAGATTTTTGTTTATCGTCCACTTTTTAGGTGTGGAGTGCGTAAGATATGCAGTCAATGTCATGACGTGCGCGTCAGCCTACAATCTCATCCTCCCGGCATATATGATATATAATGCACAGGATATGATTCAGTGTAATGCATGCTCTGCAACTTCATCCATGATTAAACCGGTCACCTGCAGACCTGTTACTACGTACAAATGATAGGTGTTACACGTGATGGCTACTCATGAACTAATCGATCAAAACGAAATCTCTGCAGGTCAGCGACATTTCATCCATTTAGTCATCATGACACGAGGAATCACACTGAAGATGTATATAGCTTCCATATGTCCTTTCATTCATGTAAAAAAGAGAGGAAGAAAAAAATGCCTGCATGATCAATTGTGTTTTCGCCACGCCTAACTCACTTTAATTAATTTGTTTGCTGGTCGTAGCCCAAACTAGCCACGCCAAACCTTCGGCCGACGCATTTCTACACAGGCCGGCCAGTTTTTGCTTCGGGCCTAACACTCGTATGCCGCAACTCATCAGTTAAGCTCTTTCTAGTACAGAACTGATGCCACAGCTCGTCTAAAGCTAGTGCACTGGACTAGCTGTCCGACACACACACATCTTAGCTCGCCGAGAAAACCAACCAAGCAGAGCTGGGTTAGTTTGGTATCATGCATCTACCTTGCCTTGAAAATTAATATGCTTCTCCATCGAACTCTTTCTTTATTTCAACAATTCTAGCTAGTACATACCATGAGGAATGTGCATACAGTTCATGTTAACGAGGTTGATTAGCGCCCGCCAAAAAAAAAGAGGTTGATTAGACTCTGATCACTGCTAAAATTAGATACCGTTTGAAGCCTAGCTTCTCCGTCCTTTATAAGCAAGACACATTGAAAAGGATTTAACAGTCCTAGACTCCTAGCTACTGATGCTAGAGTTCCAAGTGACCAAGAAGCTCCCCAATGAGGATGGTTGGATGGTGAATAGCGAAGCATACCTAATGACTTTACCATATTCATTGAGCAAAAAATTTAAAAGAAGATAGTACAATAACACACGCAAGCAGATACTTCTGTCCAGGCATTATATTGTAGAAACTACAAAATTCACGGGTTGAACTTTCCTGATCTTGTGGATATGATGCATATGCCTGTCTTGTCCCTAACAACTCTGAAGAAAAACTAACCTGCTCAGATCAGATGCGGACTGTTGACTTCTGGCCATTTATATTATTGTGAAAAAACAGATAATGGATACTACGTATTAACCAATAACCATGCATGACGACTTCTAGAGAAATTGAAGGGGGACTCTGTAGCTGACTAGTCACTGCCAGTGCCACACATGTTTGACCATGACCCATATGCAAGGCTGCAGCGTCTATGATATATGTGGGCGTTCAGAATGCTTCCAGCAAGCCAGCAAGAGTAAATTCTTGTCCCCATCAAGCTCGACCATCTGGAAATTGCAAAATATCTAGGGATGGAATAAACTAACAGGATTATGTAATCATGAAACCTTGTTGACATAGAAATATTTCGTAACAGAGGCCGACCATCACTTTACCCAAAAAGGTTAAATTACATTCGGATGCGATGATGGGCAACATGTCAGCCAGCAGTCTGCTTGGATCATACAGGGTAGGTCGAATTGTTCCCATTTAGCAGAACCAGCTGATACAATTCATGGTGTCCTAGACTCTACCCTAGTGTACAGTACGTGATGATGCCCTGTTAGATAGTCGCAGGCGGCGATCCGGCTTTGCGTCAGCTCCGCAACAGTGGTTCACCCAATAAGATCAGCGACATTTCATCTGTTTAGTACCGCCATGACGAAATAAAAATCACATATAGCTGCTTTTTTATATAAAGGATGTAGCTACTGAAGTTAAAACGAAGAGCAAACATATCTGTTTAGTACCGTCAATTATTATGTTGTCTGATGTTAAAGCTACTAAAGTCAAAATAAGAAAAACTGAAAAAAGATATATATTTTCTTAAAAACGCCATCTCCATTTGCTTGATGTTAACGAAGGTTGATTAGACTGATCACTCTGAAAAGTATACACCATTTGGAGTCTCCGCATCTTTGGGCCTGTTTAGTTCCAAAATTCAACTCCCACATACACTATGCAAAAAAAAAAGATTCTCCATCACATCAAAATGTTATAACATGTATGGAGTATTAAATGTAGATGAAATCAAAAATTAATTGCACAGTTTTGTTGTACTCTGCGAGACGAACATTTTGAGCCTAATTAATCAATTTTTAGATAATTTTTGTCATTGTAATAAATTTGTTGTCCTTATTTGGTCAAATGATATGACAAAGTAATTAGGTACAGGGAACTCCTAATCACTTTAATAAAAAGTAACAACTAATTAGCCACCCAGTGCCTCGAGTACTATCTAGGAGTCATGATCATTCCTAATCACTTGAGCCCAAGTAGAACTGGCACAGTAACTCTTTTATCATTTGGGCATTATTACTCTAGACTTCTGCCTGTCTTGCTTCGAATTCAAGAGAATTTATAAAGGTGGTTTTAGATGTTAGAATTGGGAGGTTGAATTTGGGAGTAAGATGTCACTTCGTAATCATTGCGCTAATGTAGCATTTCGTTTGTATTTATGAAAAATTATCCAAAAATTGATTAACTAGGCTCAAAATGTTCGTCTCGTAAAGTACAACAAAACTGTGTAATTAGTTTTTGATTTATATCATAGTGCCGTTTCACAAAGTCGTAGGGTGGCCGGGCGACCGGCAGGCAGGCAATAATCAGGCTTGCTTCAGCTGTATACGTATGCAACAGTTGCTCCAATCACCTAGCCATCAGCAGGTTTGGTTGGTGTGAAACGCGTGATTCCTGCGCGGCCAACACGCAGGCCTTTGGTGGCTTGCTTGCCTTTTCAACTCAAAGTCCAACGGAGGAGTAGGTGAAGCAGACGACACATACATGATGCAATCTAATTAATCAGTCTATATACTACAGTCTTCGATACAAACCGACCGACTCCAGCCTATAAATATCACTGTCGTCCCGGCTATCTATTGCACCGGCCAATGCAAGACAAGCACGCACTGTGTTAGCTATCACAGCACCTAATTGTTAGCAGATCACCATGGCTACTCGTCCATCATCAGCAGCTGCAATAAGATGCAGCAGCATCGCTCTCGGCCTCATGCTCGTCGCGCTGCTTGCCGGCAGCTCGTCGGCGCAGCTGTCCACCGGGTTCTACTCGAGCTCGTGCCCCGGCTTGTACAGCGCCGTCAAGGCGGTGGTGCAGTCCGCCATCGCCTCCGAGAAGCGCATGGGCGCCTCCATCGTTCGCCTCTTCTTCCACGACTGCTTCGTCCAAGTACTTACTCGAGTAGCTTATACTAATTAATATACGATCAATGATCACACTCAACGTTAGCTGATGAACTTGATGATCACCTAATTAATCTTATCAATTGAATTTTTCATCCTGTATGTACACGTATGTAGGGTTGCGACGCGTCGTTGCTGCTGGATGACACGGCCAGCTTCCAGGGCGAGAAGATGGCGAAACCCAACAATGGCTCCGTCAGAGGTTTCGAGGTGATCGACGCCATCAAGTCCGCCGTCGAGAAGGTCTGCCCCGGCGTCGTGTCCTGCGCCGACATCCTCGCCATCGCAGCGAGGGACAGCGTCGTCATCGTAAGCCCTTCGATCGTTCTTTATTTGACTCATCGATGATCTCGCTTGCAGAGAACGTCCTGATCGAACCTGATGAACCTGCAACTGATGAATAATGATGCCTATGCAGCTGGGTGGGCCCAACTGGGACGTGAAGGTTGGGAGGAGGGACTCGACGACGGCGAGCTTGAGCGGCGCCAACAACAACATCCCGCCGCCGACGTCAGGCCTCGCCAACCTGACTTCCCTCTTCGCCGCGCAGGGACTCTCCCAAAAGGACATGGTCGCGCTCTCCGGTACGCCCACACTACAAACTTTTCCTACTTAATTCATAAACTGCTGTCAACGTAACACCGATCAGTTATCATGCGTCTTTTCAGAGTAAACTAATTTGTATGTACTGACTGCAACTTAGCTAGACACCTTTTTGAAAAATCAAATACATATATATACTGTAGTAGAAGAATGAGAGAATAAAGAACACCCCACGCGTTGCTTCTGAAAGCAGGTAGCTTTAGTGGCTAGATAACGTACTGGTAGATACTGTCCCCAACGGATTTGATAGCTCGGTTTTGACTTTTACCTTCTTCGTTCACCTACTTCTCTGTGTATATCAAGCCGTCAAAGGATCATTTACCGTGTTGGTGAATAATTAACCAAATGAAGCTTAATTTTCGGTAACTAACACATAACACTCACGTCTAGCATGAGAGTTGGTATAGATGTGGATGGAATGACATAAATAAAGTTTGTAAAGGTGACAACGATGCCACACATGTTGTCGGTGTATGATCTTCAGGAAGGAAATTAAAGAAGCTTGCGTACGTGTAAAAGCTTTATTCCTCTGCATGTTATAATCCTGGCGATACTGGCAACTTTCAACGAACTGCATGTGTATTCAAAGATCAATCTGCCATCAGATATCTTAATTCAATTATATGCTAATAAAAGTAGCCGGGTATAAAGTCTATCGGTCGACATCTCCCAGCTAATAAGATTGCACTTAAGTTAACTACAACCACACACATTATTCCTTTTCTGTCGCTTCATAATTAGAATAATCGAATACTCCTTTTTTCCTTTCTTATATATTTGCAGAATATAGAACCAACAATCTTCTTTCCGATCGAAATGAATAATAAATGGCCCAATCGTTGATATATTTCTCCCATTTATTAAACACTGGGTGTATATTCTGACAAGTTATTTCTGTATGTATTGATTGCTCCCTTAATTTTGCCAGGTGCTCACACCATAGGTCAAGCACGTTGCACCAACTTCAGAGCTCACATATACAATGAAACAAATATCGATGGTGCATTTGCAAGGACAAGGCAATCAGGTTGCCCTAGCACCTCAGGAACAGGCGACAACAATCTGGCACCTTTGGACCTTCAAACCCCGACCGTCTTTGAGAACTACTACTACAAGAACCTTGTTAGCAAGAAGGGACTTCTCCACTCTGACCAGGAGCTCTTCAATGGTGGAGCCACCGACGCACAAGTCCAATCGTATGTTAGCAGCCAAAGCGCATTTTTCGCAGATTTTGTGACAGGCATGATCAAGATGGGTGACATTACACCGTTGACGGGCTCCAACGGGGAGATAAGAAAGAACTGCAGAAAGATTAATTAATGGAAAGAGATGGAATGAATGTGGATTATCTTTGTGGCTTTTGCTTCATCAGTCAATCACGTTCAACCACTTTGTAGCCTTTTTCTAAATTTTTGTTTTAACAATTATGAAATCATTGTGTTGTATGTGTTGAAATGTATTCATATGTTGCTTCGTTTAAATAATGAATGTATGACTTGTTATCTGCATCATCACTGGTAGTCATCTTGTGCTAGCTAGTAGAAGTAGTATGTTCAACGTCAGACAACATGTATACTACCTGGTAGAAGTAGTATGTTTCGACTCAGTGCGGTTTCTACACGAGATGTATCATCAGACAACATATGACTGTAAGGCAGCATGGTTCTGACATCAACTGTTTCTAAGAAAATGAGTGATGTGAAGAGGTGCTGTTATATATGCGAGGACAAAACAATAAGTTTGAAGTAAGGACATAGAAGAAGTTTGAAGTTTAATCTTTCTAGTTTTTTTTCTTAGTCTTTTAGCCTTTTATCTTGTCAATTGTTGTTCCTTGGTGTTGTGGTTTTGGGTCTAAGAACTCATGTACTTTTGGTATACTAGCTCTAGTTCAGAGCTAGTTTTCCACCTCATGCACGCATACGGAACACGATAGGAAAAGTATGTGTCTCCATAGACAGATGGACTTATTCTGTTGCCCTGTCCATTTCAAACTCATAATCTTTGCTCTCTTTTGCTTGCTATATATTTATCTCTCTGTTGATTCAAAATATAAAAATTAACTTTAATTTATTTATGAATCATGAGTAACATCCGTTTTAATTTAAGCAAAATTTAAGCCCTTTTGGTAGAACTTCCACAACGGCTCCTGCCGGAGCCCTACCAAACTACGCCGCTCGGAAAACCTGCTGAGAGGGGCCAACATATGAAGCCGTAGCCAAAAAAATTGGCTCTACGTGGCTTCACTCCGGGCCGGCGGGCCCCATGCAACCAGGACCATCTTGCTCTTCACAAGCAGGAAGAGGACGAGCGAATACAGCTGTGATGGTGTGTTAGGCAGTAAGATAACTAGATAAGGAATGCAAAAATAGAAAAATGAGAAAAAAGTCCGTAGAAAAAAAGGAAGCACCGTAAAAAGCTTAAGCCACTAATTACCGTTAATTTAGAATTTTATTCATTGGTCTTTCCTTTATTTCGTTCATATGAGATCAAACTATAAACTAACTGTTAATATGAATCATGTATACAATCAGATAAAATAGGAGGGACATATAGGTCATCATTGCACATCCTTTATCCATTCATAAAAATACATGAGAACCCGTTTTGCCAAATGTTTTTTGAAACAACTTCAGTTATACCAGAGAAACTAGAGCCAGACCATTTTAGATAGAACTCCCTGCCAAATAGGTCATTTATCTTATTCATAACTTACAAGACAAATTAGTACAAACTCTATCTTGCTGGAAATATCATTCTTAGCTCCATCCATGCATATATATTTTGGTGTCCAATCCGCCAAACATTGGGCACCTAGCATTGAATTCATTTGACCCTCTGACATCATATAAAATATATCTGTACTAACTACTCCTATCAGATCAATCACAAGACTATCACCCGTAGAAAAAAACAATCACAAGACTATCTGGCCAGACTCAAAACCTACTCTTCCCCTCGAGTTGTTGAGTCGGAAAAAAAACTCGCAATGAACCAAGTATAGCGAATTCTTGAAGTGTGTGGGCACAAGCTTCTTTACAGAAAATCGTCTTCCTCCTGTTGCTTGTAGATCACACCCTAATGGAACCTAGATCATCATCAGTACGATGCATCTCTCTTATTCCAATTCTACGGCTGCAAACAGAGACACACACATAGCGCTTCCTCCTTATAATTTGTTGATTTCTTAATATATGAACCACTTGATGTTGGTTCAATTCCCTCAATCAGATCCAAGTTGCTAGGATTTTTGGTTTAGTCAGAGTATATGGTAGCTTAAGCTTAGGCAGGCGAGGGGATGCTTTTGTCGGCCCTGTATTGTTGATTCTTGTGCTGCTGCATGCCAAACCGGGAGTCATCCAGTTTAGGTGGATAAAGGTTCGCTCCTTGACTTGTCCGGCCTTAGGTTCGGTACTTCGGTGGGGTACCAATCTGATACTACATGGCTCTGACAAATAAATTTCTAACACCCCCTAGTCAGCTGCGGCTTCATGTATATATAGATATATATATAAAGGTTAATTTCTTTTTTTAATTTTTGTAACTAAGGAACGTTTCGTATTAGAACCGTTTGTGATGCCCCTCATCACAAACGGTTTTGGTAAAACTGTTTGTGATGGGGGTATCACAAACGGTTTTGAAAAACCGTTTGTGATGCTGCCGTTTGTGATGTCGCTTTCTGTAGTAGTGAACACTAATTGCACCTGCAGAAAAGGAGAGAGAAAAAAAGAAACAATATCTAACCGTAAACTCTTCTTGAAGGAGTAATATTTTGTACAAATCAAACCGATGATCGGTCATACTACGAAAAAGAACGCCTGCAACGTCGTTGTTTGTCCTTCAAATGGATGTGCTCCTGCCATCTCGCCAAAGAGACAACTCCTTGGCCGGTTAGGTTTATGCTCTCTCATATCATAGTTGTTTGGTGGCAACCCACCCGCTCTCTTTAATGTGCTTTGAAATGTCTAAGTTGACGTGGTTTAATTTCTAGCAATCTTTTTGCTAGGGCAAGCATGCCGCAGTACGTGCCATGAACCAGCAGCATATATAGAGACGCGGGTGAGTAGCTTGAAAATGTTGGAATATATAGGAAAACAACAGAACACCATGCAAAGTTTGGTGACCCACCCAACTAGCTGAAAGTCTATCTTAGGAGTGGTAATTATGTTAATCCTAGGACAGAACTCACAGGTATGCTGCCGACAATGTCGTTCCGGCTCCAACTCGACTGAACTGAAAGGAGAGACATGCACAACACACACAAAGCCCAACCAATGCAGATCGAACTTGTACTGCAATTTTCGTTCTTCCTTACGCAGATAGTAGAGAGCCGACGACAGTGGCAGTCCTTCGATTTTCGTTTTATGCATGAGTGCGTTGGAATATCTAGCAGAGGAATATTAGATGAGTAAGCTGATCACCGCTGCTACAGTGACGTACATGTGCTGCACCTGATTGATGCCTCCACACCGGCCAACTAATTGATCAATACCAAATCTCTGCAGATCGGCGACATTTCAGTTGTTTAATTCCGCCCGCAGAAAATGGAAAGCATACCTATTCCAAGCCTTCCAGATGAAATCTGAGGAAATCTTGCATGCAGGATTCTAGCTTTTCACTGAGTGCGTGCCTCACTTTTCTGGCCAGTTTACTAATTAGTTTGGTGTCATCCACTAACGATTTTTTTTGGCGAGCAACACCAACGAAATTTAAATATAAAATGATTTCCTGTCCGTTTCAACAATTCTAGTACCATATAAACGGAGTACGCATGTGCACGCAAAGCAGTGGTAGACCATTTGATCCCCAAAAGTAACTAACTTAGCTGGAACTGAACTACTGCCTCTTTCAGTCTTTCAGGCGCAAGTAGCTTTGGAATGTTCACTGCCTTGAAGATATAATTGACCACCTAACTACATGTCGTCACACTCCTTTTAAGTCCCGGTCCCTAAAACACAATTTTGACTGCAATTTTTTGTTGTAATATATTTGTAAGTATAGAAAAATTATACTATTATATGGAACGAATGTTGAGAGTTGAGACAAAACTTTAATATGATTTTCAAATATATAGAACGCAATACTTATTAGAAAGTGATTTATAATCAAAGTTTGAAACGTTTGATTGCACATGACTCAAATTGACCGTTATTTTTTTAACTATAGAGGGATTATTATATTTCCAAAGTGACAGTATATATTATGGATAAAGTTTGGGAAATACTTTAGTGAAAGTATGCTCAGGTTAATTAATCATATCCTGACTAGCATGGTCGCTGTTGAATTTTTATAGTAGGCGCCATTGGAACCTTCCTCACCTTTTTCAATTCCCTTTATTTTGAAGCAAGGGAATATATAGGACAATGCTGAAATGTAACCATTTGGTATACTACTTTGGGTTGCAAGTGGATTGTTGGATGCGTCTAAGTGTTAACAGCCTCCCTTGTAGCATTGAAAAATAATCCAAGCTATTCTCGTGGAAACTATAAAGTTTCTATTTTTTTGGAAAAGGGATGCTTTATTGATTTTCAGTTGAATACATCGAGGTGATACATCCACCTGAAAACAAGTTCCCGGTCTCTGCCATTATAGCACACAGCCCAAACATAAAAGAAGCAAAGCCAGACCACTACTAACACCCAATCCTACGACTAGACTGCCAACCAAACGCCCGGCCAAAAAAAGCCTTGGCCACTTGAACCAAGAAGAGCGACGCCGCTGCAAGAGTATCCCTCGATGATGGCGGTTGTAGGATAGCCCACGAGCGGAGCCAATGCGACGTTGTGAATATTGCCTGCAAAAAATTTGGATTTTTATTATAAAAAACCGCTGTGTTTCGACATCACCAGACCGTCCAACATAAGGCCGACACGCCCACAAACACCAGAGGTTTATAATTTGGTAGAACTAGATTAAGCCATACATTAAACATATTATTCACACTAAGTGGTTTAGGTAATCCCCAAGCTGCGTACACCGCAGCCCATACCATACGTGTGAATCTACAATCAAAAAACAGGTGTTGTATAGTCTCATTCTCGTGACAGAAGCAACATTTTTTACTACCGTTCCAATTACACCTGGCAAGGTTATCTTTAGTAAGTATAACTCCTCTTCGGAGAAACCACATAAAGATTTTGACTTTTAGTGGGATTTTTGATTTCCATAACCTAGTATTTGTTTTTGAGATGTTTTGATGGATCTGAGCCAGATAATGTGTTTTCACCGAGAAAACACCTGTCCGCTCCAGACTCCATTGAAAATTTATCCCTATCATCTGTGAGTTCTACGTTCTCTAATCGTGCCACCAGGTTATTCCACATTACCAATTTAGGACCAATCAAGTCTCGACGCCAGGATATGTCAGGAATCGTTGTGTTGAGCACATCTGCCACCGTATTCTGTTTTTTACGAGCTATGTTATACAGTTGTGGGTATTGATCCCTAAGAGGTCTGTTTCCCAGCCATCTGTCTTCCCAGAATCTTATCTGAGACCCGTCTCTGATAACGAAGGATCCGGACTTTAAGAAATCATTTTTAACCTTCATCAAGCTAGCCCAGAAGTGAGAATCCCCGCTTTTCCACTGGACCTGAACCAACGGCTTAGTCCCTAGGTATTTGTTGCGTAAGATCTGTTGCCAGGTACCGTCTGATGTCAGCAAACGGTACAACCATTTGCTGAGCAAAGCTGTGTTTTTGAATTCTAGGTTGTGTATTTCTAATCCCCCTTAATCCTTTGGTAAGCATAATATATTCCAACGAGCAAGTCGATACTTTCGTTTGTGATTGTCGCTCTGCCAGAAAAATCTAGACCGGTAGTAATCCAACCCCTTACGAACCCCTACTGGGATTTGGAAGAAGGACATCATATACATCGGTAGGCTACTAAGAACTGAATTGATTAAGGTTAGACGCCCTCCATATGAAAGATTTTTCCCTTTTCAGCTACTAAGGCGGCTCTCAAAGCGTTCTTGGACCCTCAACCAATCGTTATTAGACAGTTTCCGAAAGTGAATTGGAATGCCTAGATATCGGATTGGAAAAGTTCCATGATTGCAACCAAACAGTTTCTTATATTGTTCTTCAAAGGTTATGGCTTCACCAAAACAGAATATTTCACTCTTATGAAAGTTAATCTTTAGCCCTGATAGCTGCTCAAAAGCACAGAGGATATTCTTCATATTCTGAGCTTGCTCCAGGTTGTGGTCTAAAAACAGAATAGTATCATCAGCATACTGTAGGATGGAGAGGCCTCCATCAATCAGATGGGGCACCACACCACTTATCTGGTTGACTGATTTTGCTCTGTTAATCAGAAGAGTGAGCATATCTGTGACAATGTTGAAGAGGATAGAGGATAATGGGTTTCCCTGCCTTAGTCCCTTTTTCGTCTGAAAAAATGGCCCTATTTCATTATTAACATTGATAGCGACACTTCCTCATGAGATAAAAGATTTTATCCACTCGATCCATTTGGACGAGAATCCCTTTAACCGAAGAGTATTAATCAAGAAGTCCCATTTAACTTTGTCGTATGCCTTTTCGAAGTCGATTTTAAATATTACCCCATTAAGGTTTTTCCTGTATATCTCATGAACGGTTTCGTGCAGAGTTACGACTCCTTTCAGGATGTTTCGGCCTCGCATGAATGCTGTCTGAGTGGGGCTGATAATATGATCTGCTATTGAATTGATTCGGGTTGTTGCTACTTTTGTGAATATTTTGAAGCTCACATTGAGTAAACAGATGGGTCGATACTGCTGAATTTTATTGGCGTATTTAGTCTTTGGTAGTAGCGTAATTACTCCAAAATTAAGGCTAAACAGCGGTAGACCCCCAGTGTGTAACTCCTGGAATATATGCATCAAGTCTCCTTTAATTGTTTCCCAGAACTGTTGATAGAATTTGGCCGGGAATCCATCCGGACCCGGAGCTTTGTTATGTTCCATGCTAAAAATGGCATCTCGAATCTCCTTTTAAGTGAAAGGAGCCGTTAGAAATTCATTTTCGGCATGACTGACTTGTGAGATATCATCTGTTCTCTCATGCATGCTAAAGTGGTTCTCCTCTGCAGGGCCGAACAGTCCTTTATAAAACTCCGTGATATATTCTTTCAAATGGTGCTGCCCTTCAATTTTGTTCCCTTCATGTTCTAAAGAAAAGATTCTTTTCTTCCGGTGTTTGCCATTGGCTATCATCTGAAAGAACTTGGTGTTGCTATCACCAAGGAGAACATTGTTCACTTTGGCTCGTTGATAATACCTCATTTCCTCCTCTCTAAGGGGCGTTATGAGGTCATCACGAGCCTTTTCAAGTTGCGCTCTCTCTCCTTCTGAAAGATTCCTGTATTCAGCTTGCGTATCTAAAGTATTCACTACATTTTGGAGATTATGCTTCTGCACCTTATACACCCCATGGTGATGGCGAGCCCATCCCCGAAGATGTTTACGCAGCGCCCCCATTTTCTTGTTCCAGATTTGCACAGTGTTTTGACCGCTGACCTATTTTGAAATCAATGCTCAAAACCGCAAACTTTCTTCACAAGCCGAACTACTGCTATGATCTTGAGATAGTTGAGGACTGTACATGCATGCTTGGTCCTATTCACAACAACTTTGAAGCTAAAAAATCCATCTGAGACTGTTGACCGCTGGTCATATTACTCTGACAAAACAAACTAAATGAGGGCAAAAAACATCTCGAATTTTTAAAACAATCATATATATA
>OAMR01000960.1:240959-272158 GCA_900205405.1 Echinochloa crus-galli
AAAAACTAATTACACAGTTTTGTTGTGCTCTGCGAGACGAACATTTTGAGCCGAATTAATTAATTTTTGGACAATTTTTCATAAATACAAACGAAATGCTACAGTTGTGCAATGATTACGAAGTGACATCATACTCTCAAATTCACCCTCCTAATTCTAACATCTAAACAAGGCCTACGTCTCAAAGCAAAAAGCGCAACACGGTGTACAGCACGGTCTGGTAAAGGCACCCTGCGGCCCTGCCTCTTAAAAATAAAACTTTGGGACGGTTCAGCGAAGCTATCCCCTCTTCAGCTTGTATGTACTATATCATTCATCTGTTGGACTAGTTGCTTTACGTGTGATGGGCAGAAGGATCCTCTTTTCTGCAGGCAGAAGAGGAAGACCTGCAAGCATTCAGAGTCCATAGAGCTGTACATATCTACTCACCACCGGCCATCATGGAGGGAATGGTCAAACTAGTATGCATGCATGCATGGCTAGCATTATATATTAATATATAACAGTGGCAATTTAAACTGTACAAGATTACATACAGTATGATAGTATAAATCCAAATAACTCTCTCTGTTTCAATATATATATATATATATATATATATATATATTGCATACTCTATTGAAACAGAGAGAGTTATTTGGATTTATACTATCATACTGTATGTAATCTTGTACAGTTTAAATTGCCACTGTTATATATTAATATATAATGCTAGCCATGCATGCATGCATACTAGTTTGACCATTCCCTCCATGATGGCCGGTGGTGAGTAGATATGTACAGCTCTATGGACTCTGAATGCTTGCAGGTCTTCCTCTTCTGCCTGCAGAAAAGAGGATCCTTCTGCCCATCACACGTAAAGCAACTAGTCCAACAGATGAATGATATAGTACATACAAGCTGAAGAGGGGATAGCTTCGCTGAACCGTCCCAAAGTTTTATTTTTAAGAGGCAGGGCCGCAGGGTGCCTTTACCAGACCGTGCTGTACACCGTGTTGCGCTTTTTGCTTTGAGACGTAGGCCTTGTTTAGATGTTAGAATTAGGAGGGTGAATTTGAGAGTATGATGTCACTTCGTAATCATTGCACAACTGTAGCATTTCGTTTGTATTTATGAAAAATTGTCCAAAAATTAATTAATTCGGCTCAAAATGTTCGTCTCGCAGAGCACAACAAAACTGTGTAATTAGTTTTTGATTTCATCTATATTTAATACTCCATGCATGTTATGACATTTTGATGTGATGTAGAATCTTCTTTTTACATAGTAAATTTGGGAGTGGAATTTGGGATCTGGCCTTACTGCATGCAGACCCAGGCGTACGTTCCCATTCACCAAAATAAAGCTGTCCTAAACTACAGTACGCAGAGATGCCGGCAATCAAGCAGGGCTTCAACTCTGCCTGCTTCAGTCATGCATGCTAGGCTCCTGCCAAACTCTCGAGTACAATATGATACACATTAGCTAGGGAACTTAGGGTACACACCTACACACCTGGTGTGAAATCCCCTCTTGGTCAATGCAAGCACCGTACCCTTGATTGTCGGATGATCGATTGCTTTTCAACTCAAAGTCCAACAGAGTGGGTGAAGCTAGCTGCTGATACATGATGTAACCTAATCATGATCTTGTTTAGATGCAAAAAGTTCCTTCCAAATTCACTATGCAAAAAGAAGATTCTCCATCACATCAAAATGTCATAACATGCATGGAGTACTAAATGTAGATGAAATCAAAAACTAATTACACAGTTTTGTTGTACTCCGCAAAATAAACATTTTGATCCTAATTAATCAATTTTTGGACAATTTTTCGTACATACAAACGAAATGCTACAGTAGCGCAATGATTACGAAGTGACATCTTACTCCCAAATTCAACCTTCCAAATTCAACATCTAAACAAGGCCCATGTGTTTTTATATGCAAGCATTGAGGCCAGGCCTAGCAGCTTCAATATAATACTAGTTCAGTTTTACGAACCAAGGCATGCACATCATGGCTTTCGATCGTTGGGCTATAAATAGCCATGTTCGCCCTCCTCAGGCAAGATCAGAACAGAGCATAGGCATAGGAATAATACCGGCCATCTATCTCCCTTGATCTATCGATCGACGATGGCTACTCGTGCATCAGCTGCAAGGTGCAGTGGCATCATTGCTCTGCTCCTGCTGCTGCTGCTGCTTGCCGGCAGCTCGTCAGCGCAGCTGTCCACCGGCTTCTACTCGAGCTCGTGCCCCGGCGTGTACGACGCCGTCAAGTCGGTGGTGAAGTCCGCCATCGCCACGGAGCAGCGCATGGGCGCCTCCATCCTCCGCCTCTTCTTCCACGACTGCTTCGTCCAAGTACTACATGCTGCTACTACCCATCACTCAATAATAATATGCATGACTAGTAATAACCCACATGCTCACAGGACGTACTGTTGATCTGATCGTGCAGGGTTGCGACGCGTCGTTGCTCCTGGATGACACGGCCAGCTTCCAGGGCGAGAAGATGGCGAAACCCAACAATGGCTCCGTCAGGGGCTTCGAGGTAATCGACGCCATCAAGTCAGCCGTCGACAAGGTCTGCCCCGGCATCGTCTCCTGCGCCGACATCCTCGCCATCGCGGCAAGGGACAGCGTCGTCATCGTAAGCCCTTCGATCGTTCTTTATTTGACTCATCGATGATCTCGCTTGCAGAGAACGTCCTGATCGAACCTGATGAACCTGCAACTGATGAATAATGATGCCTATGCAGCTGGGTGGGCCCAACTGGGACGTGAAGGTTGGGAGGAGGGACTCGACGACGGCGAGCTTGAGCGGCGCCAACAACAACATCCCGCCGCCGACGTCAGGCCTCGCCAACCTGACTTCCCTCTTCGCCGCGCAGGGACTCTCCCAAAAGGACATGGTCGCGCTCTCCGGTAAGTCAGTCTAGCTACAAATTAAATACTACTAAAGTATGTCAATGGATGGAAAATCAGTCTTCCATCACCAGATATGATATCTTAATTCAACAATTAAAATACTACTAAGTATGTCCAAATTCCCTATACGTACATACACCTAAATTCCTTTAGCTTTCTCATAAATTTAGAGAATCATCAACAGCCTGTACTTTTAAAAAAGAAGATGCTTCAAAACTTTATATGCGATAAATTAAGTAAAGAGGCAGATCGTTCATTTTTTTCCATCGTTCCTAATTTTCGATCATGTTTCACACTGAAGATTCTAAATCATATATGTGTTGCTTTGCCTCTTTTACCAGGAGCGCACACCATTGGCCAAGCACGTTGCGCTAACTTCAGAGCCCACGTATACAATGACACCAACATCGATGGCGCCTTTGCAAGAACAAGGCAATCAGCTTGTCCTAGAAGCTCAGGTTCAGGTGACAACAATTTGGCGCCTCTGGACCTTCAAACCCCAACAGCCTTTGAGAACGACTACTACAAGAATCTTGTTTGCAAGAAGGGGCTTCTACACTCTGACCAGGAGCTCTTCAACGGTGGGTCCACTGATGCACAAGTCCGATCATACGTTAGCAGCCAGAGCGCATTCTTCGCTGACTTTATGACGGGCATGATCAAGATGGGTGACATCACACCATTGACAGGGTCTAAAGGGGAGATCAGGAAGAACTGCAGAATGATTAATTAAGGGGCAGTGCACGCTAGTCTCTGTTGGTGATGCTTTCTATCGTACTATCTTTCAAGTTTTGTAATCTGTCCATTTTATTTGCACAATTTGTGAAAGCTTAATGTCGCACCAATAACGTGTTCAGATTGATGTCCTTTTGTTCAAATAATTAACATACCATTTGTTCTCTGCATGCAGTTTTAAATTTCTTATATTAGTCCATCAACCCGTGCTACTGCATGGGGCTAGGAAATATTTAAGATTATTTTATACTATTTATTCAAAAATTTACATGACATGTTTATATTCCTACACAAAAAAGGCCATAATTAGTTTGTATGCCAAATGGATTCTACTTGTATAATTAAAAAGCATATAGTAAAAATTTCAATGTTGCTTCTTCATTGATGGGAATAAGCATTTTTCTTTCAGAGGGACGGGAATAAGTATCGAAAATGTTGTGTTTGCACTTCGAAGTGACTCTAAGTACTCCAAACAAATATTCGAATATATGTTGGGATTACCCATGATGATTCTTAGAAACTCTAATGGAGATTTGTGTGTACATTTCATTTCTAATGCTCCTTTGTCCTGTTTAGTTATTTTACATCAACAATTGTTCTTTACTTTTACTTGCATTTATACTTAGGAAGTTAATGTCAAAAGTGTGTATTGGTGAACATTTGAATATGTTTGAGACATCAATATATAGTATATGCCACTAATTTAACACACATATATAACCCATAGCAGGCTTTACTATATGAATTAATATCTTAATTATACTATAACACATTATTCAGTATACTATTATATATCCATACGTACTTGAAGCATATATCATGACGACCATGAGACATAAAGCCATACTCTTTCTATCCCACAAAGAATGCAATTATAGCATTGCGGGGTTTAGACCACCTTGTATGTAGTAGGTCAATCTCACATTTAAGCCACTCATGGTAATTAGCCATCTCCTGTTAGTTGGCCGCTAATTGTGCTGGTTTTCAGCTGGTCCCTGATCCAATCAATCAAGTAGTATGTTTTTTTTGCTCAGGAAAAAAATTGTGAACTCGTGACTACCAAATCCCGACAGGGCATCTCACGCCTTGGTGGCTCCATATACGCGTCCTAGTGCTGTAGGTGGTCATTGCTGGCCTGATCTTATGAACCACGTTAGTAAGAAATCAGGATGCACCAAGGAGTAACAAACCTCTACCTGGTTGCACAAGTAGTTCAACATGCAGTACATACATGACCATATATATCCAGCGTCCCTTCAGGATGAAGCACCTAGGTGAGCATTGTGAGATTCAAAATTTTTCCAAGAAGACGAAGAATTAGGGCCTCAGTACGGGTTGCTTGCTTCCTCGCTGAAGAACTTGCTGCCGCGGCTACTGCCATAGCAAGGTCATGTACGTTACCGCGATGGCACGACGCAGCGTCACCCTTGGCAACGGTGATCATCAGTTTTCTTCGAAGGGCTGACCACCCGGCGTCGTTACAGGCGGCGGCGGCGGCGGCGGCGGCATGCGAGAGATAAACGTGAGCAGGCACGGGGAGAGATCATGGCTCCGTGATATAAGAATATATATATATTGATCGATCCACATATGGGGCCAGCTAGCAGCTGGCCGGCCAATCTGAATATCAAGATCATTTGCATGCATGACCTCATCAATATATAATGAACAAGTTGTATGCATTGCATGCTCATATGGGTCATGGCAGAGACACAAAGTTTTTTTTGTTGACGTGCGAGACTCTGTAGTACTGGCTAGTGGCTTGGCATGCTAGCGCGTGGTTGTTTTACTGGTTATATCTCTCTTAGATTTGTTTATTTTTAAATTAGAGATTATATCAGAGATTAGTTAGTTAGAGATGAAACAAATCAACCACCTGTATCCTTTTTTTTCAGAAACGCGATAGATTAGTTAGATTTGGGCTTAACCATCGTCTGTATAAATAGCGCCGGTGCGGAAGCTAAACCACGTACGCCGCCATACTCGGAACTGCTAGCTGGTTACGATCTCGATCGATCTTAGCAGCAAAGCCATGATGAAGAAGATTACGCTCTTGTGCTTCCTGCTCAGCGTCGTCCTGCTCATCAACGGTATGCATGCATGTTATTAATCTCCGTCATCCGCTCGCTCGTCATTGTCATCGTCCTCATTGTCATTGTCCTGGATAGGTATTGTGGAGTGCCGACCGGAGCCCCGCCGTCGGCACCGGAAGGATGACTTTATGGTGTTTGTGTTCGGGGACTCGTTCGTGGACGCCGGCAACCGCCCGCCGACGACACACACGACAGAATGGTCGCGCCAATGGTTTCAGCCGTACGGCGTCTCTGACTCCCTGCACCACCACCGCGCAACCGGCCGCATGTCCGACGGCCTCGTCCAATCTGACTTCCTAGGTACTAATGCCTCCGTTCCAAATTACTATTCCCTTGATGCACAAGTAGTTCAACATGCAGTACATACATGACCATATCCAGCGTCCCTTCAGGATGAAGCACGTAGGTGAGCATTGAGATTCAAATTTCCAAGAAGATGAAGAATTAGGGCCTCGGTACGGGTTGCACCCTCTACGTGGGCGCCACCCATGACGAGGTATGTAGTACGTGCTTTAATTTTGATCGAGATTCAACTAATAATGGTCGATCGAGTTGATCGATGATATATGATTTCATTCATCCATTCATTATTGAGTATACGTGTTTTTATATATTGTTCAATCGATTTCATTCACGTACATCATCATGCATCGATGATCATCTACGCTCGACCGCATTCACATCATCATCGTCTATATATATGATGCATGCATGGCATGGCATGGCAGATTATGGCCTTGGCTGGGAACTTGATCGACAAGATGATCGACGGTGTGAAGCAGCTGCAGGACCTTGGAGTGTCCAAGGTGCTTGTCAACTCGATGCCCCCGATGGGATGCCAACCGTATCGGACCTGGATGAGCAACTATACCCAGTGCGACGCCCTAGCCAACACGCCCAATATCTTGCACAACGCGGCTCTCAAAAAGAAGCTGGATGATATGGAAGATGTCCTTGTGCTCGACCTCGACTCCACGTTCACCCATCTCATCCAATCTGGTACTACTACGGCATATACATTATTATTTTATTTCATGCATAAAGCTAGTTGTAGCTAATTCGTCCAAATGATGCACCCATCACACACGTACGTTAATTTGCATTGCTTTCAGGGTTCGACGGCACATACATGCCATGCTGTGATGGTACCTCTAAACCGGAAGGCTACTGCGGAGAGGAGGACGCCCAGGGCAAAGCGCAGTACAGCGTATGCACCAACCCGGAGGATTTCTTCTACTGGGACTACGTGCACCCCACACAGGCCGCCTGGGAGGCCGTCATGGACCGCCTCCAACAACCCATCCTTGATTTCTTAGGCATTTACTAGGTAGATAGATTCCATGCATATTGCACGTAGACTCGTGCATATATGCATCGTCAGTAGCTAGCTTAACATTTCTTGTGTTCGATCCATCTCGGCTTGCTTTCTAGATCGATATACTTGAGTACGTCATCATGAATAAATGATGGGACATGCATGTTTCAAGACTTATTCGATCGAATTAGCTAATAAGATTAACACATACGTACAGCAGCCTGTCGAAGGGTTCACATTTTACACACACCATATTGGCCTAGTTGCACCAATTTTAGAGACTGCGTGTACGATGGCACCTCTGCAAGAACAAATGAATTAGATTGTCTTAGAAACTCAGGTTCAGGTATCGATTTCCTGCAGGCCGGCGAGTGGTTGGGATGTGCAGCTGTAGCGGTTGGCAAATGGCAATAAGCTAGCAGGCGTCGTGGTCGTGTCCGAAATTATGATGGGTCGCGGTCGCCCTGCCCTGCCGCCGGTGCTCTTTGTGTTGTGCGCGTCGGCAGCTTGGTCAGAGTCAGAGAGGCCGGCCGGCGACGGCTCAAGGGATCCGAGGAGCGAGATAAAGATGATGGGTCGCCCTGCCGCCGGAGGCCCAACCCGCCGCTCCGTCCATCCGCTCGCTCGCTGCTTTATAAAGACGGCCGGATGAGACGACGAAGCAAAGAACCGACAAGATCGATCGAATTAAGCAGCGAAAGAAAGAAATGGCGGCGTTCAAGCACGATCTGTTGTTGCTGGTGGTGGTGGTTGCAACCGTCGTCTTCGCGGCGGCGGCGGCATCCAACGACAACGACCCCACCCCCAGCATGGAGGAGAGCTCAAGGTACCACCAGCACCATGGGCGCCGCGGTGGTTGGGCTCCGCCGCCGCCACCCCCACCACCGCAGCCGCCGGTTTGCTCCTGCTGCACTCTTTGCAGGGAGCAGCCGCGTGCGGGGCCGGTCGTTGAGCCGGCGCCACCTCTGACGACGGACTGCGTGACGGCGCCGTGCGTGGGGTACCTGACGGGCGTGGCGGCGCAGAGCCCGGCACCGCAGGGGCCATGCTGCCGCGGGCTCGCCGGCTTCATGGAGAGAGCGAGGACTGAAGGCGAGCGCGCTCTGGCCTGCATCTGCCCGCTCCTCAAGGGCGAGGTCAATGATTTTCTTCTCCCTCGACACCGGGTAGATCCCGTCAAGTTCCTGTTTCTACAAGGCGGGTGCGGCGTGGCTTTGCCGCCGGAGGTCACATCTGTTTGCGCGTGATTCATGACTCGGCGGCGGCAGCTCCTCGATCGGCAACAGTCAGTCAATTTCTGTGTGTCTTAACTTGTCTTGTGTGTTATTGTGGGCCTCAGGCCTCAGCCCATCTGTCTGTGTCTGTCCTTGTTCTAGAGGCACCAGAGTACGTCATGTTGCCTCTCAAGTGCAGTGCAGTGCACTTTATTATATATATAAATAAAATTATTTGTTATGTTCGTGCGAATCAACCTAGCTGTTTGAGTCTCTCTCTCATGTGGTGTCCATCTTTTTATTTTGAGCGAAAAAGTTTGTCACGATGCCGCCGCCAAAGGTAGGCATCAATCAGATCAAGTAATTTTATTTGGAAAGGGATGTATGTATCCCATTAGTCTGTCTGTCTGTCATCATGGGACAGCTACCAAGTCAGAAGCTCGTTCCAGAAGACAGGAAACTTGGAAAGCCAAGTGATCGAAACACAGCAGGCAGAGGACTTGTTGCGCTTGCGCCGGTGAGTGGGCCGGATTACAATATGAGTTGGGCTTAACCGAAGACGAAATCCCTCGTGGGCGGCACATATATATATAGATTAATAACGATGAACTGAGCACAAGCGTTGATATGTCCGAGTGGTTAAGGAGACAGACTTGAAATCTGTTGGGCTACGCCCGCGCAGGTTCGAACCCTGCTGTCGACGGTTTTTCCTTTTTTTTTTAGGGGCCGACTAGTTTGTCATAGTTAACCACCTCAACTGACGAACTGACGCAGTTGGTAACCCTAGCACGGCAGGACTCCCAAATCAGGCACAGGCACGCAACCCCCCAACCCAAGCCGACAAGGATTGCAGCCTCCGACCTCCTCCGCCCCTATTAATTTCCAGCTTTTATTGATCCGGGGCGCGGCCTTGCTGCTCCTCTCCTCTGATTTGATTTGTTCCGTTCCTTGCTGCTTCTGGACTTGATTTGTTCCGTGAGGTGAGGTGAGGTCATCTTTTCTCCTCTTCGAACAATTCCGCTAGCGATCGGATTGTTTTCTTGTTCTTCCGCCGACGGATTTGGGTTCACTAGTCGATTCCGCCGACTGATTTGGGTTCCTAGTCGATTTGTCGTCGGGATTAGTTTCGTGCTGTTCTTGGAAGGATGGCAGCCTCAGTTGTTGTCCAGACAATCCCCGCCCATTTTTGGGTTCCTGGTTAACTGAAACTAGCTCATCAGTTATTAAAGCCGTGTAATTTTCCTTTCCATCGCAGGAAGGTTTGACAAGGAAAGGTCATCATGGGGTTCAAAGCACCTTTCTTTCTCTTGCTCCTCTTGCTGCTCGTCGCCTGGGCACCTGCGCGGGCCACGGATGCTGCTGGTATGTACTTCCTGGTCACTACTGCTTGGTACGGTAGCCTGTTCTGTTCAATTTCATATCAGTATCTCTATCTCATATGGGGTGCCAAGTGCCAACCACCACACCATGGCATGGCACGCTTGTTTCTTGTATCGGCGTTGACCATCATCTCTTGATGTAGATCTGCCTATGTATACTGCCGGTGTACATAAATAAGGCTGTATCTGATGTGTAGTAGATGTTTAGGGTAATGTTCCAGTACAGATAAGACTTATTTAGCATGTTTTCATGGCCGCTTATTGACCGTACCTTTGGATACATAACAGCATAACTTAATCAAGTCATCCATCCATTGCAGCCAGCATCACTCTAGCAGTCTAGCTAGTATAATGATAACAAACCTGTTTCTTTGCTAGTCTACTTTATTCAGGTGGGCTCCAGATTGTCCTCCGCAAAGCATAATGCAAAGAACCGTGTGGCAAACTCAAAAGAAATTATATAGCTTGCATCTGTTATTTCTCTCGAATGTGAATGCTTGTTGTGGCTAAGTTTGCTATGCATGTATTTCAATGTGTAGTTGGGATTTGTACATTAACACCGATAGAAGCACAATACTGCAAATCTAGCCAGACCTAATTATTTATGCTCTAAACACATGAAATGCTCCTCATTTATTAGCGCTAGTTCTTCTTCCTGCAAAAAAAATATATATATTATACCCCATTTATATATTTTTTTTCAGTTTTTCTTGACATTCACACAACTGAATTCCCAGATCACATTTCAATCCACAAGGAAAATAGCAGCCCACTATGCTCAGCTTGTGAAAACTTCGCGAGTCAAGCTGTCACTTATCTAAATGAGAAACAAACACAGGATAAGATCATGCAATTCCTTCATGATGCTTGTTCTCAGTCATTCTCCTTGGAACATAAGGTATTAACCTTTTCTATTTATTCTTATAATTAGGTGTGATGTAAGTTTCTGTATTGTGGAAAAGAAAATTATTGGCCAGTGCAAGATATTACATGCACTAACATCTGATCGCCTTACCCCTCAATACATGCCATGCTCAAAAGATGCTCCCTAAATAGCAATGCTAGATCAAGAATTACTTTAGGGGGTTATCCAAACTTTGGCTATACTTGAGGGGAGTAATTTGGACTTTTTCCTAATAGGTAGTAACACATTTCTACCTCTGCAGTGTGTTGAATTGATGGACTCCTATGCAACTCTGCTGTTTGCCAAGATCACGGAGATCAAGCCAGAAAAGTTCTGCAGACAGTATGGTCTGTGCAGGGACACCGCCCTTCTCTCTGGTGTGCAAAGTGACAGCACTTGTGTGTTTTGCCACCACCTGCTTGATGAAATTATGTCCAAACTGAAAGATCCAGATGCGGAGGTAATTGCTTTGCATCATTAATAAATTCCCTACCCTGAGTTGCCTTTCTGTGTCTAACATATATTTGATGTCTGTAGTTTGAGATAATTCAAATTCTCATCAAGGAGTGCAATAAGATTGAAGGTCATGTCCAGCAGGTAAGCAATCTATCTAAAATTTAATACTAGGAACTGTTTTCTGCTTCGTCAGTTAAAGTATGATTTGGCATGCGTTTAATCATATTATCTTGTTGCCAGTGCAAGAGATTGGTGCTGCAATACATTCCTCTCATTCTGGTCAATGGCGAGAAGTTCCTTGAGAAGAATGATGTGTGCGCACTCGTACAAGCGTGTCCAGCCAGTCAAAAGTTGACAGTCAGCTCATTCTTGGACGGGGGATTGGTGAGTGATGTATGAAGATTGGAAGATTACACAAAGGGCACGGCGATTGTGAAAAATAGTATTTGTTGTACATAAGGCGATAAACCAATGATTTCTGTATTCTACTCCTGCATTATTCGAAAACCTTATATTGTGTATAAAATTGTTTTACGGTACCAATCGATTGATAATCTGCAATATTATTAATTCCGTATCCTGATGCAACCTGTTGCTGCACACTCTGCTTATGTGTTCGGGGATCCGAAAGAAACATAATCTGCTAAGCTACGGATGCAATCAATGACTTGTCAAGAAATATTTCAGTAAAGTGAAACAGCAAGATTGTGCGGCAGTTTGCATCGAAGGTTTTGTAGCTTCAGAGAAGTATGCATCAGGATTCCAGTTTTTTAAATGTTTCGTAAGCAACAGCAAATTCATCACAACACTAACACATGCTTCAGCAGAAGTGTTGCTCCTAAACTGGAGAACAATATTTGCATCATTCTCTAACATGTTGCTGGAGGTGCTTGCATAGATGCCTAGGCAAACGAAACAGTCGTCAATGTTGATGCACCTGGATGAGGATTTTAATTAAATTGGATTCTGAATTTTAGCTCTTGCAAATCCTATAGGCGATGCTGTAGAGTAGAGTCAACCCAAGCCGGCTGGTTGCTCTCCTCTTCCGACAGAGGCCGGAATGGCGACGCCTCGCCGGCTCCTCCGCGCACGCGCCGAGGCGGCGGTAGCGTCCGTGGTGACCGTCCACCCACACGAGATCCGTCCTCTGCTCAGCGCTGCCGCCACCTTCTTCTTCGTAAGCCTTTTGCCTTTGTAAGATACATCTCGTGATTCCTCCAATTCTACAACTCCCGAATCAAAGAAGGGTTTTTGTGTTGTGGTGGGTGCGCAGATCCTGAGCGCCTACTTCGTGGTGCTGCCGCTGCGTGACGAGGGCGCCATCTCCCTGGGACTCGACACCCTCCCGGGCCTCTTCGCCGGCTCCCTACTCCTCACCGTCCTCGCCGCCCCGGTCGCCTCCCTCGCCTTCTCCCTCCCGTCCATCCCCAAGCCCAGGGTGCGTGCCATTTCCCGGCCCTTTCCTCACCTTGGCGCTTTTATTTGCATGGGGAGCACTAAATCCGTTCTGATGTGGGCTTTTGCTTGAGTTATTAGTTCCTGCCTGAAGCTTATCACTTAGATTGTTCAGAATCAGAAAAAAAAAAGATTGTTCAGAATCAGAAAACTATAAGCTTTGCATTTGCACTCTTTGTACTCGGGATTGTACTCCAATGCCAAAAAACTGCACTAGTTTGCCTCCAAGTTCAATATTTCACTCGTTTTGAGTACTGATTTCTGGTCCTCTGATGTCAAAATTAGGAGTTTAGACGCTCCAAGTATTAATGATGCAAAAACTTGTCTTGTGTGTGATTATGTAAAAAGAAAATTAGGAATAATTTTGCTAAGGCCATTTTAAGAACGAGCAAAACATTGACACCACTGAACAAGACTCGGATAATTTTGCTAAGGCCAAAAGACAGTTTTCAAATCCAAAGTTGTCTTGTATTTATTTCTCTTCATCTTGATGGGATATCCATTTTAAGAATGCAGCAAACTTCTTTCTTGGAAACAAGTTAATTTTGTCACATAATATCTGTGGTTTCAGGCTTTGATTTTGATACATAGGTTCTTCAGCATCTCTCTTCTTGCATTTTTTGTGCTTTGGTTTGCTTCTAGCCCCAGGCAACCTCAATCTGTCTCACAGGTAATATACGTCAATAATACACCTTGCCTTGGATTATTTTGAGACTATATGCATCAAACTTATTATATTAGTCTTCTTGAGAAAAAAACAAACCTCCAAGGCCTCTTCTGTTTTACACTTCAGCAGCTTTCTGTGTCTTCCTAAATTTCCTAATCAAGGAGCAACAGTTTTCTTTCCTTTTACACCAGAGAGCTTATTTTTCCTTCTACTTTTACTGTCATGATCAAGTCCAGCGAAGATGGTTCAAGTAAGCATGCAGGGTGGGAAAATCACAGCTGGTTCTACATAGCAGTGAGAATAAGCTTGTATCTTTGGGTGCGTCCTCTTATATTAATTAGATTTTTCTTGTTTATGTTTTGGATACTAAAGCTAATTTAATTTGAAAAAAAACTACCTCCATCTTGAAGGTCGCCCTACTTAATCTCATTACAATATCATCAACTTGGGCAAGGGTAATTGATGTCATGGATAATGAGGTATCATTCACCACCAAGTATGGATAATCCTTAACAGTTTCTTTCCTTCCCTTTTAACTCCCTTTTACACTTTTAATTCAGTCAGGTTCAAGATTGTTTGGTTTTATTGGGGCCGGTGCTACACTAGGGCAACTTTTTGGTTCATTGTTTGCTGCAAGCATGACATGGCTGGGACCCTGTACGCACATTTCTCTATGAAGATTCTATTAGTAACATAATAATTCATGTATAATGTTTCATGAAATGGAATTTCATATCTTCTGAACAGTTATGCTCCTTTTTTCATCCCTCTTGATGGAACTTGCTGCTTTATCATCTAAAGGAATTTGCATTGATGACAGTCAGGGTTCAACTGAACTCTTTCCAACAGGGTATGTGATTCTTCAGGACATTTTTCATAGACATTCTTGACATCTTCTTATTGCTCTGAGATGACCAGTCTTCAAATCCATATCTTTTATAGGCAAATTTTCGTGCTGCCACAAAGATAATTTATTAATCTGACTCTTCATGATCAACTATAAATTTATTGTTTCTTATTGGTTCATGATAAAATAAGTTGGAAAGGTTGTCACTAGGTCCTAGCTGTTTTTCCTCTGTTCTGGGTTTTGTTTTTGTTTTTACCATGTTGTACCATCTTTTTTGCTTCTTAATATAATGGTGGTCTGCTCTCATGCCTGTTTGAGAAAAAAAGGGAAAGGTTCCATTTACACTGAATTTTTAGGCAGTAGTAGGATTTAGTTTGACCTTTTTGGTGCTTCCTATGTTCCTGTGTTAGAATTGAAGACAGTTCATATCTTTTGTTGACTACAGGGCAGAACAAATTCAAAACACAGAGGCTGATGATGAAATGTCTTCACTGGTCGCTTCACCTAGATCACCTTTTCAATCTGAAAAGGCCAGTCCTGAGATTTTTGTAATGTTTGAAGGTTTCTGGCTAATCTTGCGCTCGCCCTACCTGATATACATATCTCTATTTCTATGGTTAAGTGCAGTTGTCTCATCCTTCTTTTACTTTCAGGTATGTATCTTTACATGCATCATAAAGCTTATTTGTAATGCTTTGAACATATTACATTATTTCATGATCAGCACAAAGGACACATCAGTTGCTCTCTAAATCACCTTTTCTCCATGATTTTCAGAAAGTAACAATAATAGCTACTACAATATCAAGTCCAGCTGCCAGAAGGAGAACATTTGCACTGATAAACAGCTTTATAGCAGTTTTTATTCTCGCAGGACAGCTCACTTTGACGGTATGTCCATCTCCAAACTATCCTCAGCCATCTATTTCCATGTATTACCATAACATTGTCAATGAGTCTGCATATCCAATTCTTGTGTGACTCATTGACATTGTGTATAGCGTTAGTCTGCTTCCTTGGTTCCATTGATTGTCATGCTTTGAGCACTGGGTACACTGATATGGACTACTTCTATTCCACGATGAACACGACGGCAGGGAGATGCAACCAACTCGCACTCGCGCAGGAGGCTCTGAGTTTAGGGTTAATCTCCTGCTTACTCCCCCGAAGGGTTACAAGACTCTTTAAATAAAGCCAAGCCTGAACAAACTCTAATCAAATCTGAACTACCAAAAATATCTAAAACGTATCTAACTGGTACTTGTGGACGCTGGACTCTTCTTGCGCCTGTTGTACGTCTTTCCTATAAAAGCGTCCACAACATACACCATCCATATTATCCTCAGCCATCTATTTCCAAGCACTCTCACTACATCGTGACTGCATATCCCAAAAAACAGAATACTACTAGGTAGATCTATATGCCAACCATCATGAGAAAGAAATGTGAATGTAGTTTGTTTCCTTAATTCCATTGATTGTCATGTTTACAACAGGAGATCCATTCCTAGTGCACGCTACAAGATCAATTGTTGCATCGCATGTCCAATATTTCAAATTTATCTTCTTTTTGTGAGGAAAATTTATCTAATTTACATTTGTCAATGTGTTTCACGTGGAATGTGCTTCCACTGTATTGGATGTATAGGCTCAATAATATAATAATAATATAATAATAATAATAATAATAATAATAATAATAATATGTCTTCATCTAATAGTAAAAAAAAATCTGCAATCATTGATGTTATTTTAAACTTTCGTCTTCTTTATAATTACAAATTTCTTGGGTTTCTAATGATTCCTATTATGATGTAAACAAACATATCAGGGTCGTATCCTTACTGTTGCTGGTGTAACTGTTGCTATCTGTGCATCTCCACTTGCTGCATCCTCAAATTTGGTTGCTCTTGCTGTATGGCCAACCTGGATTGTTGTGGCTATCACTGAAATGATTCGAAAGGTATCAAATATCAGTAGACCTGGGACCTCCAGTTGAAACTTGTAGTTTATTACCATTGTTCTTCCTTTAAATGTTAGTGTCCAAATGATACATTCATTATCATTTGTATATTTATATTTGAGACTCATTAAATCTGAAGTTCAATAAACAGTAGTCACAAAGATGGATTGTAATATATCTACTTTGTCCTTTGGTTCACTAGCTGATAAATCATCATTTTAGATGATTTTTTCTATACATTTGCTAATACCCATGCTGCTTCATTCAGTTTCATCTAAAGCAATGCAACATTACACGGTTTTACATTCTGCTGTGTTCAAAACTCATAATATGACACTACTTTGCCATAGATGTGGTACACATTGCAACATTAGATTTAAAGTCATATTTGGTCAAACACTCAAACCTGATTGATAAATCAATGGAATAATTGTCCAGTCAAAGGTTTATCAGCACAACAGGATTTTTTTTTCTTCATTTACCAACACTGATTTGAGGCATAATAAATCGCAACTCAATACCAGGTTGAGGCTGTTGAATACCTACTCAATCATTTCTGTATTCAGGTACCTACAAAACTAAAAAGTTATTTTAATTTGCTGTTTTCCTATTTTTTATTCTTTACAGGTAATCACTTATGTTTTGACAAGGCCTGGAAGGGAGTTGTTGTTTACAGTTGTCTCACTGGATGAAAAGTACAGAGCCAAGGTAAAAGATAAGTTTCTTGTCTAATATGAGCTTGCTGACCAAGAGTAGATGGGGGCAAATAGCTTGGTTTGCCATAGAATCCGACATACAAAATGCTGTGTAACTTATATTTATGTTGTTCTGGCTTCTTTTGAAAGGTTCCCTAATGCTATTTCAAAATAAAATGGTAATGTGCCAAAAAAACGTCCCCATGCTACTTTCCAGCTGATTGTATTTGGAGGCTAAGTGCTAGGATGTAAACAATATTTCATTTTTAGTTCATTGTGCAGATATGATGCACAATAAACTATAAATGAAATATTGTTTACATCCTAACACTTAGCCTCCTTACATTGTTATGATTAAGAGCCATATCTATCTCAAAATATAAAGTTGCTAACCAGCAGCAAATTTAAGGATCTTTATTAAATAAAGTCATTTTTTCAGTTGCCTGCTTACCTTTTTATGATTATCAGCTTTTTTAAAAGTATGTTAGCTAATATTGCCAAATGATGTGAAATATTCTTAGGTTGCTTCCTGTTTTTCCTGTTGGTTTTGCGGACTTTGTCACATTCAAAATAAATGTGTTTTCTTCTAGGTCTGTATAGATGTTATTGTCCAAAGGCTAGGTGATGCAACGGCTGCTGGAATTTATAGTTTGCTATTCAGCAGACTTGAGAAGAAATCAACCATGGTTACCCTCTATGCATTGCCGGTATGAATCATATTTTCATGATTTGCTAAATCATTACAGCTGTTTCATATGTGGTTTTTTAGTGGTATGTTGCCCTTAGGAAGTTAGGATGCCATTGCTGATATGCATACATGCATCACTCCATCAACATGCTATACTCCATTAGTATAAACTTGTTTAGTCAGGGTCCTCATCTGAAGGTGCTTTGGTTTCATTCTAGTTTCTAGGCGACCTTTTTGTTGTATTAGGAGGAAAAAAAAACTCGACCAACCGTACTAGGTGGCATTGTAAATGTAGAAATAGACATCCACATTCCAGTAGAAAGGGACTTGAACCTGGGTGGTGGAAGCATACACCCAACACTTCCCACCTGAGCTAGTATCACTTCCTCAAAATCTTGTATTAGATAACTGAAAGGATTGCCAGATAATTTTCTTGGTGTATTTTTTTTCCATTTACTAGGTGCTGGAATAGATCACTGAAGAGTCCTTGTTTTCCTTTCTTGTCAGCTCTGCTTCCTGTGGCTTCTCACTGCATTTCATTTGGGCCGGCTCCAGACAAATCTTGCAAGGCTTAAGGCAGCTCATGTGGCATCCTAATTCTTGAAGTGCTAAAAATTGATACCCCTATATATTTTCACATTATCATCAGGACTGAAGCTGGTACTGACACGAGATAGACTGTTTTCAGCATGTAGAAAGTATGGTTGCCAAAGGACGTCACTGTCAATATAGATTATTGAACTGGTAGTTTCAAAGAATGGCAGATTTATAGATGAATCTTCGAATCTGGAGTTTTCCTATTAGGATGAATTGGACTATGGGAGTTGACTACATAAAAAGTTCAATGTAGGGAAGATATAGTACAAGATACAGAAAGAGGAGTGAGGAATGTTATTAGAATAAAGTATAGTTTTTGTACTGCCGTTTGTTCCTGCATGGCAGAAACTGAGTCATGCAAACTGCTAGGTACATACGCCAATGTTAAAGAATGCAGAAAACAGAAAGAATCATCTCAGTAAAGACATGGCATTGACGGTATTGAACTTCCTTGATTGTTCCAAAGGTTTGTAGGATGAATTTGGAGATGGCATGTAAGGTACCATATGTAGAAAATAGCACCGCTAACTCTACATGTAGTGCATTTTTCTTTAACGAACCGATGCCAGCGTCGCCAATTATATTAAAAAAAGGAGAAGAGAATAATTTTCAATTTTTGTATGATGCAAACCGCAAGGTATAAATTACTCCATCCTATTATTCTGTTGGCTTGACTCCAATTAACTGTGGATACACTAGCGGAAGACTGAACATGAACTTTCAGCTACTCACTCCGCTAACCAAACGTGCAACTACACGGTGTGCATGCCAATGCCATACAAATTAGCATTCTATTTGTTGTAAGGACACAGCGCGATTATATTGCTCCTAAAATTGATGAATAATACATGAGGCCGGGGCAGTTGGGCTGCAGGTATGATGTTGGTAGGAAATCATATAGCTCTCTGAAATGCCACCTGCAATTCTTTTTTACAGGTGACTTGCATTTCTTTTGAAGAATGATGAGAAGCTCAAGATTGAACCATAGAGTATATAACAATGCCAAGAGCACGACCTTTGCTGTAATCATTAGAATTGGTAGTGATGATCACCAAAGCAATGGATCGGAGTTATAAAGCTGGACACCAGCAGAACATGGCCGTTCAGTCATCAGTCGATCCATACACTTGTAGCAGCAGTGCCATCCATGTCGTCGAGCCGCATCGTCGTCGTCGTGCTTGCCGTGGCTGCTGCCGTCATGGTGGCGGCGCGGCCATCTGAAGCAGCGAGGTACACGGCGGCATCGGACGCCGACGCGCTCCGATACCCTGGCCGTCCGGGCGGCAGCAGGCCTACACGTAACCCCATCTTCCCTGGCTTCCCCGGAGCCAGGCCGTCGCCGCCTGCATCCGGCTTCCCCGGAGCACCGATCACGAGGCCGCCGCCGGCACCAGTGCCCGGCGTGCCGTCGGCGCCGGTGTTTCAGGCACCTTGCCCAAGGGCGCCGTCTGGGTCTGGCTTCCCCGTGCTGCCGGGCTTCCCCGGCCTCCCTGGCGGCTCCACGCCATCGTCGTCGCCGACGGAGTGCGTGACGCCGCTGGCGGGGCTGATGACCTGCGGGACGTTCCTGACGGGGAGCGATTCCGAGACGCCGACGCCCCAGAGCGAGTGCTGCGCAGGCCTTCAGGGTTTCATCAACAGCACCAGCGCCGCCGGCGACGGCGACAGGACTCTCCGCTGCCTGTGCCCAGTGATCCTAGGAGACGTGAACAAGATGCTTCCCAAGCCTGTGGACCCGGTGCGCATGATGTACCTCCCGATCGCCTGCGGCGTCGTGCTTCCACCGCAGGTCCTCTACATCTGCTTCAGTGAGTTCTCTCTCTGCATCCTCGATCATGCATTTCTCATCTCTGCATCATCCAGGTCCTGAACTGACAAATGCCTGATCGATCTCATGAATTTGTAAAATGCAGCTGGGCAGCAATCCCCGCCGCTCGTCGGCCGCATTCCTGACGTCTGGGAAAAGCCCACTTCAGGCGAGAGCAACATTATACTACTCTGTTAATTATATATTAATTGGTTCCTCCTCAAGATATGTTCCTCAGTTGATGATGATTATATTCACACTGCTCGTGAAGATGAATGCAGTAGTAGTAGATGCCTGATCGATGTTGTCTCCTGTTCTTTTCCATGCAGCTGCCTTATCACCTTGAGCCATCATATTTCAAGCGGAGCAGAACGGAACGGAACGGAACGGAACGGAACGGAGGCCATGAATGATCCAGTCAGCATCATATATATAGACATATAGCTCGATCATATGCGAGATGAATCTTATTATTAGCAGCTACTACGTACCTCTCTAGAAAATATAGCCAGTTCATGCGATATGATTGCCTCAACCAAGTAATCCCCAATGCATGTAATAGTTAGGCCGTGGGTCGGTGTACGCACTGCTGAAATCAACTAGTACCAGCATACACCATCATATAGATGTAGTACTGGTTGTAAAATTAAGAGTATGATGTAAGAGTTCTTGGTTTTACATAGTACTATATAATATACAAGCTGGCACTCGATCAATTCACATATTGTGTATGGGGAGTTGAAGCATATTCTTTAATTTGTCCAACAACTGAAAAAAAAATAGAACTCGTGTCCCACCGAACCAGGCCCGGGCCGGCAACCTCACTGTTTTGTGGAGTCTGTCTCTGGCTGGATTCGAGTCCTTGTGGGAAAAAAATTGAGTGAGGACCGTCCCCAAATGCTCCCGTACGGGACCCATGCAGTAATTGTATAGTACCTCCGTTCCCCTAAGCTTGTATACCTCCGAGTCGCTGGAAGGGCCCCATCGTCCCCAGCCGCATGGAAATGATGAGCTTTTGATGTTGCGGCACTTATCCGGCAGCTAAGAGCTAACTCCAGCAAAACTAATTTGCAGGCACAATTCAAAAATAGAGGCCCTTTGAATTAGAGCCCAACTCCAGCAACAAATCAACTCAGCCCTCTATTTGGTTGTGTACCTCATATGTTAGGGAATCAACCTAGCGAATGGAGGCTTGGTGAAGAGATTTGGAGGCCTATGCATAATACAGGCCCATTTGAATGCCCTACTGGAGTTGTATTTTTGCTCTAGGCCTATAAATTTTGAAGTAAAAGTCCATATAGAGGCCCTGCTAGAGTTGCTCTAAAGAGCGCGCGATCGCTCGGGCGGCCTCTTCTTTGTTGCCGGGTACGGCCACGCTGGACATGATCCGGAGGAGTACTACAGCGACGACGACATTGGGAAACATGGCCTTGCGCAGACTGAAAGTAACATAGCAATAGTTAACTGCTGCTGCTGATCTAGGTCTCCTAGCTACGCTAATTATAGGAGCCATTACGTCAAACATCTTGTGATCACTACAAGCATTATTGAGAGCCCAAGCAAGATGGAAACGTTGAACAGCTCGTCGACAGGACACATGCTGACGACGGTAGTGACGGCGGCCAGGGCCCCTTCATCCCGCACGAGTACGTCCGCTTCGGCCGACGTCAAGCGGCAGTGGACGATGCGCCGGACCCGCTGCCGCCGCTGGCCTCGTTCACGCTCACGCACGTCGACGTGGTGCGCCGCGGCAGGACGGCCCTCAACGTCAGCGGCGTGCTCGGCGTCGCCATCTCCCGCAACGGCACCGGCCCGGAGATGGGCCCCTACGTGTCGCCGGAGCTCAGGGTGTGGCCCGGCAGCACCGAGCTCAAGATCCTCTTCGAGGGCGTGTACACCGAGAACGACGACGGCGAGGCCGTGCTCTGCATGGTCGGCGACGCCCTCCTCCCGCGGCGCGGCGGCGACGCCGGCAACCCGTGGGACTGGGCCAGGGACACCGGCCGCGACAACTTCCAGCCGCCGGCCACCAAGGACGGCAACGTCCTGCTCGTGCTCCGGTACCCGACGACGCTGACGCTGACGACGCGCGCCGTCCGCGGCGAGCTCACGAGCACCAATGGCGCCTCCCACGCCGCCTACTTCGACGCCGTGCACCTGCTCTCGCAGCTCGGCGCCTACTACAACTACAAGTTCGGGTCCGAGAAGCTCGTCGACAAGGCGTGCTCGCCGCACCCTTACCGCGACGACATCCTCGGCGGCGCCGGGGCCGGCGGCGGGAGGGGCCTGTACAAGGGCAACTCCTTCTGCGGCATCCTCGACCGGTTCACGTCGGAGGACGTGCTCGCCGTCGTGCCCAACTGGCGGTGCAACGCCACGGGCGACGCCGCCGCCACCGCCTGCCGGAGGCTGGGCCCGTTCGAGACGGACAAGGCGATCGAGGCCACGGACGGCACGTTCACGGGAGTCAGCATTGTGATGCAGGACGTCCGGTGCGAGCCGGGGAACGCCCCCGGCGGCGAGAGCACGGCGAGGGTGTCGGCGCGAGAACACGACGAGGGTGTCGGCGGCGGTGTTCCGCGCCGTGCCGCCGTGGGAGCACATGACAAGTACACGGCGGGCAAGCGAGCGGGCTTGGCGGCATGACGCTGTCGGCCGAGGCGTGTGCGCGGCTCCAGTGCTCCACGGGGCAGCTCTGCATGGTGGGCTGCCTCGGCGTCGGTGACAAGGCGTGTCGCTCCCGTGTGTACCTCCTCTACGTGCAGACCACCTTCACGAGTTCACGGCCAGCCGTCGGAGCATCACGGTGGGGGCAGATCACCGCCGTCGACGGCGCCGGCGTGTCGGCATCCAGGTTTGTAGGAAAAAAAATCCAGTACGCCCGGGGCGCACGCGCGCCAGTGTGCGCCGCACCTGGATGCGGCCACGAGAGAAAAACCCAGGGTCCAACAAGATTCCAATAATTATGGATTGACTATTTTATCCTTGGTAAAAAAACTAATCCCAGAATGGCAATTATCCCCCACTCTCTTTTATGTTGCGGGACCCATAGAGGCCCTGCTAGAGTTGCTCTAAAGAGCGCGCGATCGCTCGGGCGGCCTCTTCTTTGTTGCCGGGTACGGCCACGCTGGACATGATCCGGAGGAGTACTACAGCGACGACGACATTGGGAAACATGGCCTTGCGCAGACTGAAAGTAACATAGCAATAGTTAACTGCTGCTGCTGATCTAGGTCTCCTAGCTACGATAATTATAGGAGCCATTACGTCAAACATCTTGTGATCACTACAAGCATTATTGAGAGCCCAAGCAAGATGGAAACGTTGAACAGCTCGTCGACAGGACACATGCTGACGACGGTAGTGACGGCGGCCAGGGCCCCTTCATCCCGCACGAGTACGTCCGCTTCGGCCGACGTCAAGCGGCAGTGGACGATGCGCCGGACCCGCTGCCGCCGCTGGCCTCGTTCACGCTCACGCACGTCGACGTGGTGCGCCGCGGCAGGACGGCCCTCAACGTCAGCGGCGTGTGCTCAGCATCGCTATCTCCCGCAACGACACCGGCCCGGAGATGGGCCGCCGCCGCCCCTAGCTACGTGTTGCTGGAGCTCGCAAGCTGCAAGGTGTGGCGCGGGAGCACCGAGCTCAAGATCCTCTTCGAGGGCGTGTACACCGAGAACGACGACGGCGAGGGCGTGCTCTGTATGGTCGGCGACGCACTCCTCCCGCAGCGCGGCGGTGAGGCCCGGCAACCCGTGGGACAGGGCCAAGAACACCGGCCGCGACAACTTCCAGCCGCCGGCCACCAAGGACGGCAACGTCCTGCTCGTGCTCTGTTACCCGACGACGCTGACGCTGACGACGCGCGTCGTGTGCGGCGAGCTCACGGGCACCAACGGCGAGTCACTTCACTCCCACGCCGCCTACTTCGACGTCGTGCACCTGCTCTCCCAGTTGCGGGCGCCTAGTCGCCTACTCCAACTACAAGTTCGGGACCGAGAAGCTCGTGGACAAGGCTTGCACGCCGCACGTACCCTTACCGCGACGACATCCTCGGCGGCGCCGGCACCGGCGGGAGGAGCCTCTACAAGGGCAACTCCTTCTGCGGCATCCTCGACCGGTTCACGTTGGAGGACGTGCTGACCGTCGTGCCCAACTGGCGCTGCAACGCTACGGGTGCCGCCGCCTGCCGGAGGCTGGGCCTGTCCAAAACGGACAAGGTGATGGAGGCCACGCGGACGGGCACGTTCACGATGCTGAGAGATAGCGGCCCGTGATGCGGGCCGGTGTCGGTGTCTTGATGCAGCCATGCTCAGCATCGTGATGCAGCCATGCAGGACGTCCGGTGCGAGCCCACGAGAACACGACGAGGGTGTCGGCGGCGGTGTTCCGCGCCGTGCCGCCGTGGGAGCACATGACAAGTACACGGCGGGCAAGCGGAGCGGGCTTGGCGGCATGACGCTGTCGGCCGAGGGCGTGTGGCGGGGCTCCAGTGCTCCACGGGGCAGCTCTGCATGGTGGGCTGCCTCGGCGTCGGTGACAAGGCGTGTCGCTCCCGTGTGTACCTCCTCTACGTGCAGACCACCTTCACGAGTTCACGGCCAGCCGTCGGAGCATCACGGTGGGGCAGATCACCGCCGTCGACGGCGCCGGCGGTGTCGCCCACTTCCCGCTGACGATCAAGCGCATAGTGCACCCGACGGAGCTCTGGAACCGGTTCGGCGGCTCCGACGGCGACGGCAAGGCGCCGCCGCCACCGTGGAAGCAGCGGTTAGAGATCTGCATCGGCGTCGCCCGGGGCAGGCCTGCACTACCTCCACACGGGCTACTCCGACAACATCATCCACCGCGACGTCAAGTCCACCAACATCCTATCCTCCGCCGTCGCCGACTTCGGGCTGTCGCGGATTGGGCCGTCGTACGGGGAGACGCACGTGAGCACGGCTGTGAAGGGCAGCTTCGGCCTTCGGGTACCTAGACCCGGAGTACTTCAAGACGCAGCAGCTCACAGACCACTCCGACATCTACTCCTTCGGGGTGGTGCTGTGCGCGAGGTCGGCCGGTGATCGACCAGCAGGCGCTGGAGCGGGACCAGATCGACCTGGCCCAGTGGGCGGTCAAGTGGCAGCAGCGGGGGCAGCTCGACAAGGTCGCAGACCCGAGGATCATCGGACAGGTCAACGAGAACTCACTGCGCAAGTTCGCTGAGACGGCCGAGAAGTGCCAAGCAGATCGGACTATGGGCAGCAGCGGCCGTCCATGGGCGACGTGCTCTGGAACCTCGAGTACTGCCTGCAGCTGCAGGAGATGCACGTGAGGCGCTAAGCGTTCGAGGACAACGGCGCAGTGGGGGCGCAGTTCCCCGAGGACGTGGTCATGTCGGGGTGGGTGCCGTTGTCGACGAGCTTCCTCACCACCGGAGACCCCGACGAGACGGTCACTGGTCGGCGCCACCAACAGCAAGGTCTTCTCCCAGCTCAGCAGCGGCGATGGCCGATGAGCAGCTGCTGCCGCTGCCGGTGCACCTGTCACGTATTCCCAAAGTGTACCAGTCGTTTCGAGATCACTTAATCATGTTACCCATTACAAACCCGGAAAATTTGGATGCATTACAAACCGGAAAAAAAGTCGAGTCGCGTCGCGTGAGCCGAGCGAAAAGAAGCCCAGTCGCCGTTTCCCTCGCGTGCGTCTTCACGCGGCGTCGTTGGATAGGAAGTGACCGGCCGATCCACGCGGGGCGCACACTGGCGCGCGTGCGCCCCGGGCGTACTGGATTTTTTTTCCTACAAACCTGGATGCGGCCACGAGAGAAAAACCCAGGGTCCAACAAGATTCCAATAATTATGGATTGACTATTTTATCCTTGGTAAAAAAACTAATCCCAGAATGGCAATTATCCCCCACTCTCTTTTATGTTGCGGGACCCACCAAAACAGTACGCACCTGGTGCACACTGGCCCACCATTTAGTATGCACCGGGTACCTCTTGGTACCTCCCCTTTAGGTACCTCCTGGTACCTCCTCTACTTACAGCCGTCAGATCGAGCGACGTGAGCCATCCAAATTTTCTTCGACCATTGTAAAAAGATTCATTTAATAATGTTAATGTACATCGAGGCGCGCGCAGCTCGGCGAGTATGCATCCCTGACACTGGAGAGTGAGTGAATTTATTTGAAGGCAAAGCAGTTCCCTCGATCAGGTTCTTTGGTTGAGAAAGCTTCCTTTGTATATGATGCATCTCACTTAAATCTATTATTATATTAATATAACAGTGTTAAAAGAAGGCATCATATTCACCGAGAGGGTCAAAAAATTCTCACGTTAATGTAAAAAGAAAAGAAATATGCCGTCGGATTTTATGAAGATCTAACGAAACATATTATTCCATTAATCCAACAAAGAGGAGAATATATGACATTAGATTTTATGAAGATGTAAGGATCTATATCATTCTATTACTCCAAAAAGTAGAAGAATATACACAGTCGGATCTTATAAAGATCTAACGGTCGAGGGTAATCTAAAGAGTCCATCTCAAATAATATAATAAAGCCTATGTTTGGAATTAAAAAAATAATAAATTATCATACAACCAAAGAGTACATAAGGTTACAAATAGTAAACAATATAATTAATACATAACTAAGTTTTTGAAACTAAAATTGGAGATATAAATATTACCATTTTTCTATTTATAACGATATTGCCAAGCAAAACCCTTTAATACAAAGAACAAGTATATAATATAATTAGCAGTAGAAAATTATCAAAGTAATTTTTTGACCGGAATTATCAAAGTAAATTGGCACATCGATCAATGAAAACAATAAATAATCTACAACACACATATAAGTAAGTTTGTATTGTATGTGTTTCAATTTCTTTTAGTACAGACTATAGATGGGTTTAATATTGAATACAATTGATCTACCTTGCTTCTTTCATCATATCGCAAATATCCTATCAATTGCCATCGCTAGGAACTGTCCACCAAGCAATCAAAATAACCTGCATGAACAGGGAGGGGACAACTCGATGCCAACTGCCAAGCTGACCATGACATAGAACAAGAAGATGAGGGATCAAGCAATAACTTGATAGATTGACAACATGTAGCAAAATTATCAAAATAAATTGGCACATTGATCAATGAAAAAAAATCTACAACATACATATAAGTAGGTTTATATTTTAAGTTCGTTTCAATTCCTTTTAGTACAAAACTATTTTTTTTAGAAAGGGGAATTTTCATCAATATCCCAGCCGCTGCATTAATCAATACATAAAGCTGTTTATTATTACAAGATTATAACTTCCACAAGCCAAGGAATCAGGAAAACAAAATTCTGAAGGTTCGAGCTATATATAAAAAGTTCTGATCTCGTCATTGGAATGAAACACATTAAGAAGCAATTCTATTTCGAAAGCACCAGCCATGTGTAGCAAAGATCTCCATGGCCGCTGACTCAAGCATCCTACACCCCGTGATCATTGCGGGTCTGTTGTTCTCCTTCTGTAGCAAACACCAAAACCGAATCCAATGTGTTCCTTTGAACAGTACCTGCAAGTAAGAAGGCACTATGCCCTTGTCAAAAACCACTTCATTTCTGGATAACCAGATTGCCCAACACATTACACTAGCACCCCTTAATATCTGAAGTCTGAGCTTCTTATTTGTCCCTGCCAACCAGTCACTAAACATATGGTCCATACTGGTTGGAGGAGATAAATTAGAGGAAACTTGAACAACTCTCCAGATAAATGATGCAAGATGACAATCAAAAAATAAGTGTTGAATCGACTCATTATGGGAGCAAAATGAACAAGATTTATTACCATTCCATTGCTTACGTGCCAAATTGTCTTTAGTTAGAACCACGCCTTTGACTAGGTACCACATGAAAACCTTAATTTTTAGGGGAATTTTTAGCTTCCACAATGTGTCAGGAAGAACTGTTTGTGTTACAGCTAGCGTCATGTACATAGATTTAACAGTGAATAGACCATTTTGATGTAATCCCCAAACAAACCGATCTATAGTTTTAGTACAAAACTATAGATGGATTTAATATTGTATACAAACTGATTTGCCCTGCTTCTTTCATCATGTCACAAATACGCTACCAATTGCCATCGGTAGGAACTGTCCACCAAGCAATCAAAATAACATGCGTGAACAGAGGAGGAGACCAACTCGATGCCAACTGCCAAGATAACATTCCTGCGTTTCACCGGCACCCAGCACATTCTCCCCTTCCTTCTCCCCAACCCATGTACTTTTCAGTGTGTTACCTCTGGTTTGGATCTCAGGTTGCAGCATAGTTTGTGAGAGCTAGGTTTGTTGGGCTAGGAAAATAAGTGAAGACTGGTCTAGCAGTAGGGAGGAGACAGAGGATTTGGCCCAGGAGGGAAGCAGATAAATTAAATTCTGAATATAGTTCAAATTTCAGTTGGAAAGGCTCAAGAACATAAATTAATGAAATTAAATTGTATCATCTGTAACATAATTCAATGTGTGCAGGTCATTAAAATTTTGAAGTTTCAAAAAAACAAAATTGTGATCATTTGTGATAGTTTAGTTTTATTTGACCTTTTTAGGATTTTTTTTCTAAATCAATTCTTGGTGGATTTTTAAAGAGTGTTACATTCACGTATGTAGTCAATACAGAGTGTGTACAGCTCCGACTCACTATTCATATGAGCTATTTTCTCTCTCTTCCCTAAATGAACTAGGAGCCGATGAAGGCAGTATTTTTGGTTCTGTGGCTTTGGCTTTCGCTTCATGCATTAGCAGCCGGCAGGGCACCATGTTAGGTATGAATAGAAAATGTGTAAGGCATGAGCAATATAAAGCAACCTTTTGCTGATCATGTAACAAGCATTTGCTGCCAATATTAGCAGGTGCAAAATGCAAAAGGTACCAGATCAGATACAAGTAATACTTTAGTTGTAACGGATCATTTGCCTTTTGCATGTTGCACTTGTAAACATTGGCAACAAATGCTTTTGCCATGATTAATGCTAACGATATTCTCCATCAACGGGTCACCTTATATATATTTAAATGATCCATTGATGGGAGTGTCTGCTATCTATTCTCACCCTTATATATATTTAAATAATGGTCCATCCATGGGAGACCCTCCTATCTTTTCTTAAAAAATGTGATTTTTATCATGCCAAAGAAAAAAAATCAGCACCTAGTAGAGTAGTGGTGAGATATTGGATGGAACCAAGTATAGGTGAAAGAGCCGGTAGCTTTGTCCGGTAATCGAGCAGACCCAACACGTGACCACATTCGTGGATCAATCGATCCAAGCACGCATCAGTCATGGCCACCGCACTCAATGTCCTCCCCAGACGACGAGAATCCCATCATTTCGCGCTCCCACTACACAAGACATCCCCACTCCCACCTCCAGCGCCGCCGCTGCAACTGTTCCCACGGCCGTTTCCAGCCAGTGGCGGATGAGAAGCTACCTTTTTCACACTCCCGCTACAGAAGACATAAAAACCCCCACCCCCACCTCCACCGCCGCCACTGCAACTATTCCCACTGCTGTTTCCAGCCAGTGGCGGGTACCATTGGATCTCCACCATGCTTACCAATGTACCATCGTCGCCGCCAGCAGGCCAATTTCGGTCCGGCCGCCCTTCCATTTCACTGGGCTGCCTCTGCCGCCTCCTCCAGCTGCCAGCGGCGTTGGAATTGATCACGTGCTTCCACCAAACCACCCATTTTATGAAAATAGATAGTGGTCTTATTCAAATTCAACTACACATTTTATGAAAATAGATAGTGGTCTTATTCAAATTCAACTACAGCTATTACCAATCTGCTTCCCGGCCTCTCCTTTCCTACTCTAGCTTGGACATCTTCCATATGATGCAGGTGGGCAGCAAATTAAACCCCATCATATCATGCATGTCTGATGTAAGAGGGTGTTCTTAATTTTAAAAAAGAAGGGGAAATTAATATATTAATTATCTTTCTCCCCACTACTACAAGTACTACAATCACGTATATACTTTACTTGATACCGGCTGAACTGTAACTGTAAGTCTGAAGCCTGCTCTTTCTGCTTAAGAAACTCGTGCTGCAGTTTCAAAATCAATAACGTCATATAGGAATGAATATTTACAAGTCAAACTCTTGTGCTGATTTACCAACGTCCCTTTGAGTTTATTAGATCAAGAAATGTTGATGAAACAGCATAATACAGATTAAATGAACAGAACAGGCTTCCAAATTCTGACGGTCTATTCCCGTGCTGTTGCAACTATAGCAAACAAAACTGAAAATGAAACCAAGAGAGATGTCAAACCTTCCAAATTAAGAGCTAGAGAGCACATTTAATTTGTAGCTGATGATGGGTGGGTTAGCGAATCTTATACAAGTCGTCAATCTGGCCACTTGAGAAATAGCTGGCAAATCGCAGCGACCTCGATCTGTTCCAACTTTGAATTGAATCGAATCGATCATAGCACGCAGCCTTGAGCCTTCAGGCAGCTAGATCAACATAAAAAATTCCGGGAACTCAAGTAGATCGATCGAATTTCCTTTGCGGGCGATCGAGATCGATCCGTCGTCCTCCGGAGCTAGGAGAAGGGGAGGGCCCCCGCGTCGCTCCGACGAGAGCGGCTCAGGCGGCCGCCGGCCTTCTGCCTCCGCCTCTGCGCCCCTGCCCCTTGCCTCTGCGCCGCCACCCGAGCAGTACGCCGGAAGTCCGTGTGCCGGCAATGACGGCGGCGGCGAGGCATCTCCTCCCCCCTCCTCTCTTCTCCGGCGGGCGCGCCGTCGTCATCGAGGGAGGCTGCTCTGGCGCCGACACCGGTGCTGGCGGCCAGATCTGCCCCCTCCTGTCCCGGATCCGGCCTCTCTGTGCGCGGATCTGTCTCCGGACGGGGGCGGGGGTGCCTCCCCGACTTGGGCCATGCGGGCCCGATCCGGAGGCGTCCGGCTGCCTGGCGTCGGGGCACGAGCCGGCGCAAGGCCTCCTGGGCACGCGGGCTTGCGCCTAGCCGGCGCTGGCGTGGCTGGGGAGGCGCCCGGTCGGCTTCCAGTGGTGGCGGCTCTGGTGCGGCGAGGGCCACTCCCTGGGCGCTTGGCGGAAAGTCCCATGGGTGCAGAAGGCGGTGGGAGGGCTTCTTGGATTGGCGACAGGGGCGGTGGAGACTTGCTGATGGGCGTCAGTTCTCGGAGTTCACCTTGCTCGGACTAAGTGCCGGGGAGGGGTTTGGGCTCCTGTGGCCGCTCCCAATTCGAGTTTAGCAGTGGCATGTGGCTGTTGGCGAACCCGGCCGACCCCGCACTTATGGGCAGACCTTTTTCGTGGCCTAAGCACAGCGGAGGTTTGTCGTAGTGCGGTGTCGGTGGTGGTGGTAGGCGGCTGCTGCGGGCTACTTCCATCCTTCGGCGTCCCCTGGTGAAGATTTGGGCTCTTCCAGTCGGTGTGTCATCCTGCGTGCAGG
>OAMR01000960.1:273804-291928 GCA_900205405.1 Echinochloa crus-galli
TGTGCCGTTGGTCGTCGGTTTGGTTGAGGGGAGCCTAAGTGCTCGCCCCTCGCGCTCTTGATGGTCGCGGCTGGTGTTGCGGTCCATCTCTTTCCTTCATTGTCGGGTCGGCACTGGGGCGAAGTGTCGGGCGAAAGCCTTCCCGGCTTGGTGTCGGTGTCAACAACGGCAACGTCTTCGGATGTCGTTGTCCTCCTTGGAGGCGTTTTGTTGTGATGCTTCTTGCTTAGTCTGTGGTTTTTTGGTGAAAACCTTTATCCGGTTCTTCGGAGGAGCGACGACGACGGGATGTCGGTTCCTCTGGGGGGTATCGATTTGGAAGTCTTGGGATCTGCTTCACTTGTGGTGGTTTGGTTTATTGGACGTAGGTAGTTTTGAGGCGTGTTGGTGTATAAGCTAGAAGCTTAGTCTTCTTCTTTTTTGGAGTAGTGTTTGTTTTTTCTTTACCTCGTTGAGAGGTTTAGAGCCTAAGCGCTCTGTTGTACTCTTTGGCCGTATATATCCAGTTGTGAATATAGAGGCCGGATTTTAATCCTTAATTAAAAAAGGAGAAGGGAAGGGCAGCCGTGGATGTTTTTCGTCCCAGCCCACGCAAGGTTTCTACCCTGGCCTATCGTCCCGTTGTTGGTGTTAAAATTCACAAGGTGAACACCAAACAGGTAAGGAATAAAGAACTTTGCTCTTTTTTTTATCTCCCCTTAAACACAAGGGTCGCTTTTTATAATGACGATACAACTTCTAAATTACCATCGATGCCTCCTACCTGCTCCATGCACGCCTGGCTCTATTAGACAACGGTCTGGGGTATCGATGGAATTTTACACCAGAGTACAAACTCAATTTGACTACGTCAACGAAGACCTCCTCTAAACGCGCTCGAGTCTGCAAGTGCCAAGCTTGTCGTGTCGATTTCCGGAACGAACACCTTGACGTTGGGCCCGGACCTTCTCCGAGCATGCCCGTCCTTTGCATCTTGTCTTCGAGTGCGGATCTCCTCTGGACACGTCTGGGCTTTGCACCTTGTCTTTAGACGCGGATCTCCTCTGGGCGCATCCGGGCTCCGCACCTTATCTTCAGGCGCGGACCTGTTCTGGGGACACCATCCGACCGTGTAAGATGAAAAAACAGGTGAAGCAAAAGAGCTCAAGGTGACTGTTTTTTTTTTTTTGAAGAACACGAGGGGATGATCATCCCCGATTATTTTCCACTGATACCAGGACTAACCTGGGGATGGAGGGTGCCGGGCACCCGGGTACATCATGGCCATGCCCATACGATGGCCTGCTGGGGGAGTTACATTGCAGGGGGGGAGAGAGAGTTACATGACCAGAGCTACAAAGCGGGGATTACATATGAAAGCGACTACACCACATGTCAACTTGAGGCTGCTGAGCTCTGGGCAGCCGGCAGCGCCATAGAAGGGCGTCCTCTCGGCAGCAAAGGAGAAGTCTGTTGAGGCAAGGCTGCACGCCTTCGAAGACCACCGTGTTGCGATGCTTCCACAAGTGCCAGCTACACATCAACAGGAAGGTGGATAGAAGGGAGGAGGGGAACCCTGCTGGGGCAGTTGTAGACCACAGGCTGAGCGCCTTCGGCTGGTCGTTTGTTGGTCACCCCAGGTGTGACCAAAAACTGCCGGCGAACGGACAACCTGATATGAGGTGATGGGCGTCCTCTTCAGCGGAGTGGCAAACAGGGCAGCTGGCATCGTCCACGATGCGCTTCACTTGCAGGTTCTTCTTGCAATTGATCCGTCCCCGGAGGAGAAGCCATCCAAAGAACTTTTTAGATAAAGGGAAATTTATTTCATCAAGCAAATGAAAGAATCCCGACTTGACCCTTGGGATTGCATAACTGTGCCATACGAAAATGTGCCCCGGTGAGCGCTGCCCCGAGGTAGGTGACGCACGGTAGATTTGAGCTGTGTGCACCTGGCCGCCGGTCTTTTCAAAGAAGCTGCTGTGAACATCCTGCGAATCAGCTAAGACAGTGTTATCCAGGAGGTCCATCACAGCCTGGAGCTCCTCCTCGGCTTGCACTGAGAGCCTGGGCACGAGCGAAGAGCCAATGCCACCCAAGACGGCGTCGCGCACCTAGAGCGCGGTGACCGTGGCGTGGCTGTGGAGCGCCGGGAAGAGCACCGCCGGTGAGTCCGTGCCCACCCAAGCATCGATCCAGAAGTTGGTGCTGCACCCGTCACCCAGAGACACTTTTGTGATGCTTCGGTACGCCGGGAGCAGGCGTTTCAGCGCTGTCCAATGTGCACCATCCCCGGCACCCTCGAAGGTGGCTATGTCGACCTGTCACCTTACCCAGCTTGCCCAAGCAGAGCCATTCGGATGGTGGATGCGATGAAGGAGTTTGAGAAGCATGCATTCATTCTGGCACCCCAATTGACGGATCCCGAGTCCTCCATCCTCTTTGGGCAGGCAGGCGTGTTCCCAGGCTACCAAGAACTTGGCGCCCGACGTCTTGTCGCCTCCCGCCCACAGGAAGGCGCGCCGCTTGGCGTCCAGCTGTTCTAGGACCCCCTTCGGCAGCTGCAGGGCCCCCATGAGGTAAGTGGGGAGGCCGTCCAGAACAAAATTGATGAGGACAACGCGCCCGGCGGGACTAAGGAGGAGAGCTTTCTAGCTGGCCAAGCGCCGGTCCACCTTGGCGATGAGCGGGGAGAAGGCAATGAGCGAGAGTTTGGAGTTGGACAGAGGGGGGCCCAGGTATGTTTGGGGGAAGGACTCCAGCTTGCAACCGAGGATAGTGACTAGACGGTGGAGCAGGCGATCGCCGACATGGAGGGGCACAACAGTGCTCTTGGTGAAGTTGATCTTGAAACCGGTTGCGCGCGCGAAGGAGTCAAGGAGGTTCTTGAGACGGCGAATGCCCGAGAGCTCGGCCCGGACGAGCAGCAAAGTGTCGTCGGTATATTGTAGGATGGGGCACGGTCCATCGTCGATGGGATGGCGGACCGAACCGTCTTGCTTGATTAGCTGCTGAAGGAGATCCGTGACCAGCAAGAACAAGTAGGGGGAGAGAGCGTCGCCTCTCGTCAGAGGTTGTTCGAGTGTGCGAAGTGAAGGTGGAGTTGGGAAAGGCGGCACTGAACGGCAAGTTGATGAGAGCGCGGTCGATCCGCGCGAGGACAGGATCCGCGCGATCTTGGCCCTTTTTGATTTGCAAGAAGCAGTGATAAGCTCCGATTCCCCTTTAGGCAGGTGAAAGCCGGACCTTTCTTGAACTGTGCGCGTCACTCGGAGGCGTCGACATGGATGGAGACACGGTCGGTGATCACCCCGGCGGCGGCGCCAGCTCCGGCTCCGATAGTACCTAGCCATCTTTGGTCGGTCGCTCTCTCTTCCTTCCACACTAGCTCCTCTTCTTCCATGTCATAGGCTTCTTGATTGTCGTAGGATTCGGTACATCTGCCGCCTTCTCACCGCCTCCGGGACCTGTGACTGGTAGAGATGTCAAGTACAATCAAGTTTCTTGGATTCCTACCTACCTCTTGGACAGATTGTGCATATTGCGGCTCTGAGATTGAGCAACAAATGAAACCAACTAATTTTGGCCAGAACAGATGCCATATATTGCCTTTAGCTTGCATTACATATGGCTGCTTTGCCAATGGCAATCTTTGATACCAATTGTTGTGCAAGAGATTTGCCTTCTGAGGTATGGTATTTTTTTTCTCTCTCGAGAATGTTGTTCCTGCTCGATCTATTATTCGTCCCGTTCCTTTTGTTTTACTACATAGTAGCCCAATGCTTGCTTTAATAACTCACAGTTGGTTCTGTTTTGGCCTTTTGCTTCTGAATGTTAACCCAAATGTACACCGTGGCAGCAATGATACTCTTGTCTATGCCCTTACCTGTTAAATGTTAACAACATCACTCATTGTTACTTAGGGTACGATATACATATCTAACATGATCAACCGGCCATGAGCCTTGGGCCTTTATGGGTTAGCTTGCATTGTTCCATCTGGCTAGCTTATATCCTTGATTTGATGTTCCATTTGGTTAGCTTATTATATCCATGATATGCATCTTATATTGAGTGATCAAAGGCTTCTAGGATTGAAAAGGGCATGAAAAGAATGTACTTTAATTGGTTGCACTATCTACATGTAACCAAGATGCCTCATGCTGATTACAATGAGTGTTTGCTGTATAACTTAATTTTTCTAATTTATAACTTGACCTATTTCATGTGTTAGTGCTGTAATCTCTTCCTAGTTACATGGTGAGTACTCTTCTTGTCTGTAACATTGATCTTTCATTTTTGTTCAAGTAGATTAGTTCGTGGGAGGCTGTTAATTCTGGGATATTTGATAGCCTTATGAGTTCTGAACAGGACAGAAGGGTAAGGGCAATCCGTAGCTTTTCATGTCCTGGATGAGAGTCGCCAATGATCCATCGTCGTCGGCAAAGTCATTCTGGAAGTAGAGACATCAATCGGTTGTTCATCTGTTCCGCCGAATCCTTTGCTGATTTCGTTATCAGAGCGACTGGAACAGGACCACCTTGACCTTTTTGATGAGCGCGCGCTCTCTAAGTGCAGAGAGGGAAAACAAACAGAGTTGCATGGAGAGGGATGCCTGTCTGTCGGGCTGCTCCTGAGGTTAGTTATGTTGTTTCAGCTCATGTGTGGAACATGGAGAGGTTACAAATTCTTCTTGTTCCTATACCGGGCTTGTTGATGGAAGGTCAACCCGAGGCAGCCTGGCGATTGTACGTTCTAGCGAGGTCAACCCGAGGCAGTGAAGTTTAAGTTTCTTCCTCAACCATTCTTCACGTTGGGAGAGGTCACGATTGTCTCTCTGAATTTCTAACTGGTGTAAAATTTCTTTAGCCAAAGCAAGCTGGGCTTTGACATTTCTGATCTTTCGCTGGCTCCATTTTTGCAGGCCTCTGCTGTAACGTTGCAGCTTTACCAACAGGCGCTCCACCGCACAATTTGAGGAAACGGGCGCCTCCCAGTTCTGCTGCACGGCTTCTTGAAAGCCAGGCAACTTGGGCCAGAAACTCTGGAAGTGGAAGGGGCGCTTGCCTCGGGTGCTGACCTTGAGCCCAAGAATTAGAGGGGCAGTGGTCGGATATTGAAGAGGCTGCACTTTGTAAAACAGCGTCAGGGAAGCTATCATACCATTCATTGCAGCAAAAAGCTCTGTCAAGGCGCACAAGAGTGGGGATTTCTCGCTCGTTGGACCAGGTAAACTTACGACCAATCAGAGGGATCTCTTTGAGCTCAGAATCGTCAAGGAACCTTCAGAAACGTCCCATCATTGCCCGGTTCAGACTAGTGTTAGTTTTGTCTTCTGGTTGATAAATCAAGTTGAAGTCACATGCCACCAGCCATGGTACAGAACAGAGAGCCCTTACATCTCTGAATTTCTGTAAGAATAGCTGTTTATCGTCGTCGGTTTGAGGGCCATATACCCCTGTAAACCACCAGTTGCAACCTTCTTCTTCCATGAATTGCACAGAGATAGAGTAAGAATCTGTGAGAGTGGCAATCGCCTGACAAACTGTGCTTTTCACTTTTACAGTGCCTTATACCACTCTTTGGTAGTATACTGGTATAAGTATGGATAGTTTGGTAATTGACACATCAGCTTTATTAATGAATCGTTTTCCTCTCTCCCGGCCACCAATTCTTTTCCTCTCCCGTCCCGGCCGCCGCGACAGATCAGTCAGCCGGCCGCTGTCCCAGCCTCCCAGGCCAAGTTGCCGATTGCTGTAGCCGCTGGAGCACGGTCTTGCTCGGGCCAGCCACTGCAGCCTTCTCCTGGTCTACCGCCGACTACCGCAGCCTTCTCCTGGCCGGCCGCCGCAGGGCCTGAGGACGTCACCTACCGGCTCGCAAGGTACCTCACGAGCTTCTCCTACAAGGCCATATCCCTGCTGACCTTCTCCGGCGGCACGGGCCGCGAGTGGAGGTTGTAGCTAAGGGAGCTGTAGAACGGGACGAAAGCGAGCTCGCCATGGCGGGAGTCACCGATCCGGGTGGAGGACGAGGAGAGGAGGTTGAGCGTGAGCCAGTACTCGACGCTGAGCTGCTGGTTAGTCTTCCTGGGTAGCGCGGCGGCGGTGGCACTACTGCACCAGAAGCATCCCGCCGTCGAACCCCAGCCGCCGGGAACCACGCAGCTCCTGCACATGGTCTCAACGACGCGCATGGACCGCCGGCCGACACGCATCCCCATGAAGCGTATCGCCCGCGTGTTCGCGCCGCCCGCATTCCCAGCGTGCTACTAGGTCATCGGGGAGGCGCCGAGTCAGGCGCCGGCCGTCATGAAATCGAGCCCGCCACAGATTTGCCGTCGGAGGAGAGCGAACTGATAACGACGAGGGAAAACGAAAACGGAGCGGCGAAAATATAAAAGTTTGTCTAAATTACATTGAGATGACATTTAGATTCTTTCCAATAATACCCTTATACTACTATACTACTCATCCTATACTACCTATACTACTATTGAAGCCTATACTAATATACAATTTTTTCAACCGTCGGATCTTTATATACTGGTCCTTTTAATCAGTGGTATAGGGTAACGTAAAAGACCTCGTGCTTTTCCCCCACAGGTGCCGCTGGCCGGCAGGGCTACGAATTTGTCAAATTCTGAATGGAATACTGAATAAGATGCTGATTCATAGCTGCCACTTTAGTCTCTTGAAGGCCAACAATATCAGAATTGGAAGAGAGTATTATTGTTGAGCCCAGACGCGCGCTCCAAACTAGAATAGAAGATGGATTCATTACAAAAAATATGTGGCGACCACGGGGTGAGAAGGAACACATGAGGCCGATCAGAAGCCTGACAAGGAATCAGCAGAGCGAACCTCCGCTCCTTCATCCACTGTCCATCCAAAAATGGCTGCCACGGCTGTAAGATGAGCATCAGAAAGGTTGCCAAACAGCTTGCTGTATTCATCTTGTGTTGTTTGATCAATCTGCTCTCTCCCCACTGAAAAAACAAGGACGCGGATCACCTTCTTCTGTGTTTCTGTGATTTTTACTCTAATAAAAAGCAAATATCCTTTTGAACACTTGCATCAAAAACTATTTTCTAAAGTGAACTCAATGGAGATCATGGTTGGATGGATAATGGTGAATTAATGATAGTTGAACTTGGTGAAATAGAGCTCATGGAATGTGCTGATGTACTAGGATGGACTGTGCTCCTTTCACATACAGCTATAAATACAAGAACTAAACCCTTGTAACTCAGTATGTGTGCTGTATACCATATCGACCATGGACTTGCTTGAGACGTACGAGACCGAGTCTATACTCTCTCACTACAAAGATGCAGTGGCCTGCAACAAACCTCATCCGATTACTTATGAACGCCTATTTATTTCTTCATGTTACCAGCAGTGAACCAATAAATAAGACCATGCATATAATTTGTTTTGATAGTAGCTGCATCACACCTCTCATCATATGCTTAGTCTAGTTTCCTATTCTGAAAAGGGGGATCAGTGTATGAATGTTATTACATAGATTTTAAGGCACATGTATAAACACTCACTTGAAAGAGAACACTGTTAACATTTATTTCTTCAACTCATGTTTCACGAAGAGCACGCACTCGGTCCTGAATTAACTTCCTCTCCCAGCCCGCAATGCCCTCGAAGGCATGCTCTGGCATATTCTCAAAAGGCTCCTTCCATGGATCATTCTTCTTAGCTAGATCATAGGTGGCAGCACGTATAGCTCTCTTATTGGGTCCACATGGCCTTATGGAGGTCAGCTTTCCGTAGGCCATGTTAAGCTGTAAGTGACAGATGAATGAGCACCTAGTTTTCTACCAATGTATGTATACGAGGAGATGAAACATACTTACATCCATATTCTCAAACCAAAACATGTAAGCAATTGCAATTGCCGGTGCTCTCCCAAGTCCAGCTGTGCAATGGACATAAACTCGCCCTTTGTATTGTGACATAGCCCATTCTAGTGCAGAAACTGCCTTTGGCAACTGTGACCTCAAGGAATCTGGGTCAAAGTCAACTGCCTGCAACCAATCAACTATAAAGCGTACACAAGAGGCCAAACACTACGAATGTATATCAAACTTGATATGTCGAAAACAAAAACAGTAAGTTATCAGAAATTCAGAACAAATTAAACAGATAAAATGATTTGGGATCAATTGGTAAATAAGAAGCTCACTGGTCTTCTGATGTGCTGAATGCCAAGTTCTTTGCACCTATTGACAACAGCTTGTAAATCGACCCCCCAGTATTCAATGTCCTTGTCCTGCTGTAAACAAAGAATGTAGGCAACGTTCTCTTCTTTTTTCAAGTGGTCGATATCTTCAGGCTTTTGAGGTTGCGAGCCTACAATCAGGCTATCACTGATGACAGCATAATTCATACCTGAGTTACATATGTAAGAATCATTTTTTTTACATCGATAAAAGCACACTTTTCTTCTTCTTTTTAGATAAAACCATGTCTTTAGTTATAGCAAATTTATGCACCTAGAACAACAATTTACTAAAAATAGACTAAATCGGAAACCCTACTGACTCAATGGCAGAAGAGGAATCAGATGTTTACATAAAGTTGTCATCTTTCTACCTTTCTCAGTAGGTTTCAGAATTAAAAAATATTTTAGCAAAATAACAGGTTCTAAAAAGGGATTTCCTTAATGTCCTGAGACAAATCTAAGCTATCCTGAACTGCCACAAAATAATGAATCAAACAGTAGTTCTTTTTAAGAAAACACAATGAAACTGAAACATAAGGCTATGAAATTTGTCAAACAAAATACTGCAATTCCCCATTAGAGGATCACACTAACAGCAATGCAGTTTTGCTCTGTTATTACTTCCTCAAAGTAAAAGGTAACAATCCACTGATTAAGATGCTCCGAAAATGTAATTATCCTGGCAAATCCAGATCGCAAAGTCTTGGCAACAAGAAATTAAGAAATCAATTCCATTTCCACTTACCACCACACTTAACACAGAAATATAGATGGACAGTATAGCTACACTCTTAAAATACAAATAACTGGCTAACTGACAAGGTACTGGGCAGCTCAGGATACCAAGCAGCAATTGTCAGTCCAAATGCCCTGTGAGCAAAGCAATACAACATTCTTTTACAATATTCTGTCATAAGATTATCTACAGTTGTAATTTCTAAGAAAACTATTATATATACAAAATACAATAAATTTGGCCGAGAAAAATGGAGGCCTATGTGCGAAAATCCAATGTTCAAGCAACCCCATCCCACCTCGTACCGCATCAATCGCGTGACATCACTAACATCAGACTAGTACCATTACCATCCATCCAAAGTATGAGCACACGTTTTATTGACATCAATCGTTTTGGATAAGAAATCAACAGCCCACGTTTCATTTCAAACATGAGTTGCTACCAGGGCAGGGAGCCATCGGAAGAGAGCGATAATGGGCCCATACCAAGATCGTGGTGGTACTCGTAGGGGTTCCGCATCATCCGCTTCATGGCCGTGTTGTAATCCTCCATCTTCCTGCTCCCTTCGGCTCCGGCAGTGGAGGAGGAGCGGCACAGGGAAAGCCTAGCACTCCTCCGGTGGATCCTGCTGCCGTTGGGAGCGCATCCAATGGCCGCCATGGTTGCCCTCCTGCTCCTGGTGGTGGTGATGCCGGTTGCCAGACTGCAGGATGTGGGGAGACGCGAGGTGCTCGCCATGGCCGCTGTGATTGCAGGATCTCGAAGTCTGGCTGGAGGCTGGAGTGGAATGAATGAAGTCGGCAAGGACCCCGAGGGGAATGTGTGGGCCTGATTGCTCATCGGCCAGAAGCCCCATAAACCAGCACCACGCGGAGGCTGCTCGCAGTGGGCACGGGACCGCCGCACGGTATGTGCCAGGTGGCCTGCATGCCGTGCGGGGTCCCGGTTCGGAAGCTGCAGCGGCGAACGGCATCCGAATCGCTACGCTCCGGTAAATACAGGGTGAGAGAAAGTGGATCGGGAAACACTGTGGCGCGGGCCCACCTCGATCTGCTCGCTCGCTGCCGCGCGCTCCTCCGCTCGCTCCGCCACCGCCCGAGCTCACCGCCGCCGAGCGCTCCACCTCCTTCCGCGCGACGCTGGCCTCCCGCCCACCGCGAGAAGGGGAGCCACCGAGCCGGCGGAGGTCGTCGACGGCGAGCTGGATCGGTCCGCGCTCGCTCGTTCCCAGCGCTCCTCCCGTCCGCGGCGAGCACATCAACGGGGCCAGCGTCGCGCACGAGGATAGAGACCCGCCGCCGCCGCGAGGCCTCCGCTCCGACGACCGCCTCCTCTTCGAGCCGCACGCGCCGTCCAGCTCCATCCTCAAGGGGAAGCCTCTCGCGCCCGCCGCCGGCGTCCATCGTCACCGCGTTCGTGGACCTCGTCGTCTCCATGGCGGCCGGCTCCTCCGCCTCCGCCTGCACCACCTCCCGCGCCTCTTCCTTCACGCTCGCCGGCAGCGAGCCGGGCGAGAGCAGCAGCGCCGCCGTCCGCCCACGAGAGCCGCGTCCGCGTCGTGGCCTCGCTCTAGCGCCGCCGACGCGCCGAGGAGGGGGCCTCCGCACGCCCCCAGGGCCCCTCCATCGCTCCGCCCCCACGCTGGCCCCTCCCTGCCCGCTGAATCCTCCCGTGGCTCCGCGCGGGCGTGCTGCAGACGGGATCAGGAGCTGGTGCGGGCAGCCAGTGGCCAACGGGAGCAGCTGCGGGTGGTGGCCACTTGGAACCACCGGCTTCAGCGGCGAATCGGAGGCCGGGTGCTGGTGCGCCTAGGGCGCCGGCGCCGCCACGGTCAGGTGCTTGGCGTCAGGCTCCGGGTCGCCAGGCTCCGCAGGCTTCACCCGGCTGCACTTGTCCGGCAGATCTCCCCGTCGCCGACGCCGACGAACGAGCGCCGCCTCCATCACCACGCTGGTGCAGCAGCCTGCTGAATTGTTGAATTGTTGTCAGATCTGACGCGGTGATGGTGGCAGCAGGCGGAGCGGCGGCTGCGTGCGTGTGGTTCGTCGGCACCGCGCTGCGGGGGCGAGTGGGTGGGTGACTCGCGAAAGTTTTTTTGGGCTGCACCTGCACTGGCAGCACCGGCTGACAAGATGTTGTCCTTGTTTTTCAGGGCGGACCGTAAGCCCCGAACCTGGAAGATGACACCCATGGAGCTGCCCGGCTGCGCACCACACGCTCTTATTCGGCCAGCTGCTCGTGCGGGTGCGGGAGGCCAGTATCCACCGTTGATGCTGAATTGCTGATGGTGAACAACCCACCGGTTACATCGCCTTCGCATCAAGCTGGGCGTCCAACACAGGTGGGTGTTTTGCTCATTCGCAATTAGCTTGTTTCAATTGACGGTAATGCTTGAACCAACACACATGTTTCATGTGGTTTCATGGAGAAAGGTTTTAGTGTTTTGGTATTAGTACCTGGTTAACCACAGCTGACAGTAATTAATCGCTCTTCTTCAAGTTTCATGTTAATTCCTCTGTATTACGAGATTTTTTGTTTGAACTTCATAACTTCAATTGCGGGCATATTTGGTGTGAAGGGTTGACTAGCAGTTGGCATAACTTCTTCATGGTTCCAAGATGTATAAGTATATGGCATAGTTTGCCTGACATTCTTGCTCAATGCAGGAGAGTCCTGTACTCCTGTTGCGATTAAGTTAAAGCAAAAACAAGGTATACATGTGTCATGAATACTCACTTAAAATGCTCATTGAATTTTATCAGGCATATATTCTGTTGTATTTCTCAGAAGGTCCAGTCAAAATGACAGTAACAAAGAAAGAAAAAGAAAATCAAATAACTTTGTTAGCAGTGTTTATTGCTTCAGAAAAATCCCTGATCACTGTAACGTTCTGCTTGCACAGGACATGCGAGCATGTGGCTCCATGGCATAGGATGATGGATACACTTCCTCATGTGGGAACCGAGGTTTCTGAATTCTCACCTTGTGGTTATTCTTGATTATTTGATTTTTATGAAACAAAACAAAACCCTTTCCAAAATGAGCCAATCATTGTCATTTTTTTCAACTGGTTGTGTTTGCAACATTAAGGAGATGTAAGATGGGAACTAAAAGAGACTCATTGTGACATATTTTCTCTTTTGCTGCTTTCCTCAATTGCCCAGAACTAAACTTGGTCCACGGGAAATACGAATGCCTCACCACATTAGCAAAGGTATCTCAGTCTGATTCTTTGAGCACTCTGACAGTAATCAGTTCTATTATTTTGTTTAGGGCTTCTACTGAAAAGAGATATTGTTTGATATTACAGAGTTACAAGGAGCTCGTGTTTCAAACAACAAGGCAATGCCCTTGTCTAATGTTCTAGGTTCAATTTTCAGAGAATTTAATTACACTTAATTGGCCATACCATAGGTTCAATTTTCGAGGAATTTCTATTTGGCTGGTGTATATATTGCCGTGCAAATCTGCTTAGCTCAACTCGTTTTGCTGGCATGGACCAAAAGGAATAATGATCATTATACACAATGGCGGATCCAGGTAATAAATTGAGCCCGGACAAAGTCAGAGAAGCTCTCCCTTCCATTGCTTATCACCACGGGCGACATTGGTTTAAACGAGTGCATGAGAACAGGTTCCTTTTGCATCACTCCGTGGGAGCCCGGGCGGCTGCCCAGGCGGGCCCTGGGACCGCCACTGATTATACATGCTGAAAAAGGCTTCTTTGTAGGTTAATCTCATTCACTACTTTCAGAAGGCAAAAGTCTCATTCACTCCTTTCAGAAGGCAGATCATTGTAATTTTGAATTACAATAAATTTTGCTGCTGTAAAAGTTATGATGATTGCCATTTACAGATCCATACAAATCATAGTCTAGGTGGTCAGAATGTGTATAGCCATTTAGTCTTTTAGTCTGTAGTCTTGTAGCCGGCCATATCAAGGCATGGTAATTTTATTATGTAAAGGGGAGTAAACTGGTATTTCCTGGTGTGTCTTTATCGAAGCTTGATGTCCACCTAATAATATGATACAATTATTAAATTGTGTTACCACAATTTTTAGTATATAGTACTTGCCAATTCCCAAGTTTACCGTCCTCTGTCAGAATGCCTTGTGATTTACTTTACTGATATCATACAAAAGCAGGGACTAAATTGGCTGGATATGTACATACAACAATTCATCTGCGTAGAGATACTCTAGCATTATTTAATAGCCAGCAGTTAGTTGAGAATGATGCCGTCGTTGTCAGCATGGTGAATAAAGGTGCCAACGTAATACAGATTCACGAACATCCGTAAAGTGAAGTACAACCTTTGGTCTATGATATATCTATGCGCACACCCACGTGGTTTCGCCCAACCGTTATATCAAATCTTATATAGATCTTAGTACTTTATTGATTTATGATTTTAATAACATTATCGTTAGTACATGTATTAGATGTGCCATGGAAGTATAATCAGGTCTATTTATATGAAATTAATGGAAAACACAATTTGATATTTGATGGTACCGTCACCATTCAATTAATAGAGTTATAGCATATGCAGCAGAATCAACTACGGTTTGGTAGTCCATTATCCATGTCTTTGCGAAAAACAAAAATACTAACTTCTATGGTCTTCGGCGCGACACTACCACCGTCAAAATATAATTTTTCTTATGATATATTTATTTTTGTTCCATGTACCATACCCGTAGCAACGCACGGGCATTTACCTAGTGAAGTGAACATATACTCCCTCCGAGTGAACATATACTCCCTCTGTCCCAAAATATAAGGTCCTGAAGCATTCAAACTCAAAAAATAACAGGAAGGAGAAATGACCTCTATACTCCTCATTTTACACTACCCACCAACTCTCCACCTACCCACCAATCCCAAATAGTTTTGTCCTATCCCTCCAGGACCTTATATTTTGGTACAAAATTTGAACCCTCCAGGTCTTTATATTATGGGACGGAGGGGGTATATAATATGGAACGCATTAGTATATTTTTCTACCGATATATGCTTTTCTTCGTAGATGTAAAAAAACATACACTAAAGCATACTATATTATATTATATTATATGTTCAATGCGTAGATTTACTCATATACTCCCTCCGTTCTGAAATAAGTGACGTTTAGGACAAAGTTTGGGTCAAACATTGGGAATATAAATCATCAATAACTTTTAAATTGTTGAGTTTAAAAATGTGAAAACTATATGGATAGATTTGTCTTGAAAAATATTTTCATAAAAGTATACATATATCACTCTTTGATAAATATTTTTATAATAACAAGAGGTCAAAGTTATGTTTTGGAGACCGTGATGCTGTCCTAAATGTCAGTTATTTCAGAACGGAGGGAGTAGAAACAACACAATTTGATTTTTCATTTTATGATTTTTTTGTAATTTATTATGATTTTTTAAAACTGCTTTAGAGGGTGATTTGTCTGGTTTTAGAAAGTTTAGGGGTAAAAACTCCATTTTCATAGGTTAAGGGTGATGTGTTCCACTCATCATAGATTGTGGGGGTGAAATAGACTTTTTCCGTAAAAAAATCTTATTTGGTGGGTCCCGTGTTATGGTAGTTGGTATAGAGAAATGGTGACAGAATATTCTTATTTAAAGGGTGGAGTAAAAAGTGACCAGTGCCAACAGCCTGAGCCCCTCTGATTGTGGTTGTAGAAAATTTTAACCGAATGTTTTTTGAAGAGTTATTTGGTATAACACTGTGAGTAATAAAAAAACTTTCATCTCAAATTCGTACCAATATCTTGAAGAATATTTTGTGAAAAACATAAATCTTTGGAATGGCTAAAATACCCACAAAACTCTACACATTTATAGTGCGTAAAGTGACAATTTGCAATCAAATCAGAAAAAAATGATGTCAAATTAACGAAAAAAATTAATATGTACAAAAATAAATCAGAAAAAAATCTACACATTTACTTCTAAACAAAAACTTAAAAGTAGAGGACAATGATGTCAAATTAACGAAACAAATGCAAGTTTAAACTAATCAATCTCATTTCGTTACGTTGTTGACTTTTTTCTATAATTTATGACCATTCGTCTTATTCAAAAATTTTATCCAAATATACAAGCCAATAAGTTATACTTGAAGTATATGCAATGATAAAGCAAATCACATACAAAATAAATGATACTTGTGAAATTTTTTGAATAAGATAAATGGTCAAACATTAAACGAAAAAGTCAACAACGAATAGCAATTTGGAACGGAGGTAGTATACTTTTAGAACTTATTACAACTTGAAATTTTGTTTATGACTTTAACATAAAAATGTGCATGTACTGATTTCTATGGAGTCATATAAATAGAACTAAAAGCACAATTAAGCTTTCATGTCCAAACTAATTTTAATAACTATGTTGTCTGTCGAGAGTGATGAAAAATTTACCCACCCAAGTTAAAGTTAATTTGAGCCGTATAAATTAATTTAAAGGATACTGTAATTCTCACACTTATTTGAACAATATTTAAGTTGACATGCTACATTGGAACGGACATGGTAAACCTTAGAAGGAAAATATAGCCTCGTTCCCGTCAAAGTTGATTTAAAACAGAGATTCTTGCATATTTCTCTTAAAGATAGTGATATCTTTCAAATTTGGTTGTTAGCTCTTTTTGGAGCATGAGAATTTTTTCCATCACTAGTAGGACCTTCTCCGTATGAAACTTTAAAACTTGTGCATCATAAATCCTAATCAAAACACATGGTAAATCCTAAATCTAAGTATGAACAATTTTTGGTATTATATGATTTGAAGTTGAGTCCTTATAAGCTCTTATATTCATTTAACTAAAAATTATTATATACAGAACTGTTTTTTGAGTTTTATGAATATAAGCCCTTGCCTATTTTGCATTGTGTTAGTACGAGAGACATTTCTTACCTTAGAGGAATGTCTAGGTTAACTAATAAGCTTAGTTGTTCTGAAAGATAGATAGTACTCCGCTATTGTATGTAGGATAAAATTTATGCTCGATATAATCTTAAAAATCTAATATCCGCTTTTACATTATGACAACCCCATATGTGTAGCAGATATATTCATTGTTGATTTTGTTCATCAACATTTCTGTTAGCCCACAATCTTAGGATGTGTTTGATTGGTGGAATGGGGTTGAATGGAGCCACTCTATTCCAATTTTGATAGTATTTGATTCATGGACAATAAGAACAGAGGCACTCCTGAATAAGCATATTCCCTAAAGATTCGGAACCATCCCGTTCCCTTCTTTCGAGCGAACGCGGCCGCTCCCACCGCGTCGCTTCCTTCTCCGCTCATCCGGTCACCGCTCCCTTCCCGACCTTCCCCATCCTCACCTCACTGCGCGGGTCTCCTCCTCTTCCCCGGCGCCTGCTCGCAGCCGGGCGCCGCCGTCCGCTCCTCCTCTTCCCGGGCGGGGGAGTGCCTGCTCGCGGCCGAGCACTGCCGCCCGCTCCTACTCTTTCCGCGCGGGTGAGCGGCTGCTCGCGGCAAGGCGCCGCCGTCCCGCTCCTCCTCTACCCGCGCGGGGGAATGCATGCTCGTGGCCAGGCGCCGCCGTCCCGCTCCTCCTCTTGCCGCGGCGGGGGAACGCGTGCTCGCAGCCGGCCGACGCCGCCCTCCTCCTCCGCTTCGCGCGCGCGGGGCTGGCCGCCTCGCGACCGGGCACCGCCGTCCGCCTCCTCTTCCTGTGTGGGGGGTAGGCCGACTGCCGCCGCCCCGTCCTCTTCCTGCAGGCGCGGGCTTACCTCGAGGCGCCCCTCCTCTTCCCGGGGATTTTTTTGTCTTTTTTTGGCCATCGCATACGGAGATTTTGGTTGTATGAGCTGTAAACAAAATTCGTGTACCCATAAACCATACATCCCTCCTCTTCGTTTGGATTGTTTCCAGCGAGCCAACGGTGTTTTTCTCTCAGCGAAAACCAGCGCCAGCCACCAGCCACCAACCAGCCAGCAGTATTTTTCTCTCAGCAAAAACCAGCGCCAGCCACCAGCCACCAGCCAAACGAACATGGTGATTATGAGTTAATTATACATATACATATTAAATTATTGTATGATATTATTAATTATATAAATTATATATGTGTGCTATGGTTATGCGTGGTGGTACACTCACCAAAAGAGACGAGTGAGTGACCATAAACATGACACAACGACTTCATCCCACGAACCAAACGTAAAATGAAATCACTCTGTCCCCTCAACCAAACAACTAACTGGAGCCATTCCACTCCAAAAATATAGAATGGAGCCGCTCTATCCCGTCTCGCTCTCCAACCAAACGTATAGCGTGGGGTGTAGCTTAAAATGCTCCTTTTGCTTATGTAATTCTTTTATTCATTATTTTATCGTGCAGCAGACAATACAAATTTACCGTCTGAAGATGATAATAGTAGCTGGTGTGCGATTGGTGAAAAAAATAAAAATGATTTTTTTCAGTGGACGTATATTATGAAACTTATATCTATACTTATTTTAAATTATCTTATATAAAAAAGTTCTGCAGCATAATTTTAAAAATTTTTAGTTGAAAATCAGTTCATGGTGATAAATAAATAGGAGAGGTGTCTCGATAATAAATAATAAAAAGAATAAATAGTAAAAGGAATAAAAAAATTTGATTGAAACGGAAGAGAGGAGACGAAGCCCTATCCGGTTTTCTCACACTAGTTTCGTCCCGCTTCCGTCACCGACCGAGAGAAAAAGAAAAACCAGGCAGGCCATCGGAAAGGAAGGCGAAGCGAAGGGATTGCAAAGCTAGGGTTTTCGCCATGGCCATCGCCCACCTCGAGCTCCCCCTCCACGAATTCATTCTTGCCACGCTCTCCTGCTAGCTGCCGCATCTCGCATCTCCACAAAAGGAGCCGCCCGCTTTGATTCCCCTACCCCATTTCGCGGATACTGGCCCGATATGCGCTGCTCCTCCGGCAATAGCAACTCTTTCTTGCCATTCTCATGGCGCTTGCTATCGTCCTTTTGCACGACAACAGTGAGCTGGTTCTTGAGGAAGATATTCAGATTTACATCGTCAGGGGATGGTGACGGCTTGGGCCCGGATGGGAAAAGGTTGTCAAAGAGAGGGGGGAATGGAGGAAAAGCAGAGGAGAGCAGGGTGGTTAGAATAAATTAGCACTCGTTATACCAAATAAC
>OAMR01000960.1:297650-311900 GCA_900205405.1 Echinochloa crus-galli
GTTCTAAATAATTGCTTAGAAATGAGGGTGCAGAAGTTAACGACCGTGTAGTTGCCATGGTCTTGATGATGTGTTCCTTTGACAGTCAATGTAGCTGTCGCATCATGAAGTAAGATGCACTATTTGTAATTTAACAAAAGAAAAAAAATATTGTCATTTGTTTTTCAATGACTCCGGGATACAGTGTCTGACAACTATCAAGTCCTTTATGTTTACAATGGGAAGAACTTTTGGAGTGGATAATCAGAGTGAACGCATGATTTTATGATAGTTATATTGGTTTGCTGTATTTCCAAAATATTGTGGGATACTTCTTTTAGGATATAACTATAGGCTAGAGTTAGATGGTGAAAAATCAGAGGTCACTGCAGGCAAAACTTATTCTGTTGCTGGCATTTGTTTGAGTTACATATAGTTTGATACCAAGTGTTTTAGTTTTATTTTTTATCTCTAGTAATATTGGGGTGATACCACATCCAAGAAAGTAATAATATGAGATTGGAGGTAGAATAAACTGACCTGACTCCAAAGGCCAAAATGGATCATTAAATACTCCCTCCATCCAGGTTTGATCTGCATTTAACTCCTTGTATATATGACCCCCACTAATTAATCATGCATATATATTATTATCGCTACAGTACGTATTGGTTGACACCCACTACATGTATACCTACCTACTAGTTCGTTGCATCTACGATATCTGTGTGCTTCGACCTCCCCAACGAACAACCAGCTTTAACATTAATCATTGTTGCTGCATTTCTTCGTTCGCTAATGAAAAATATATGTATATAATTCCGAAAATCTGCAAAAGATTGGAAACGGTGAAACTTCATGAGAAAAGGTGGTGTTTCGAATTTCTTCTGAAAAAATGCCAATGTGATGATATACTGTTGGTCACCAAAATTGAGGTTCAAATTAGATTAATACTCCCATTTTTTTATTTTCGTATGAATAACTAAGCTAGAAAGATTTTGAAATTGCTAGAAATATTTTGGTCCACCTTCTGGAAGCGCATGCATTACTTGGCTTGACAAAGGACGACACCAGTTGTCGCATGAACATGGAGGTTGGGCCCCACTAACCGGTTGAAACAGTCTTGAATGCATGAGGAGGAATTACTTAAAAGAAAAAAAAAAGGTTGCTGTTATTGAACGGATCAGGGGGAAAGAGAGAGCGAGAGGAGCCGAGCACGTATATTATCCACTTTACCTCCTGTTCGTTTGGATTATCAGTCATCAGCCAACAGTATTTCTCATAGTAAAAACCAGTACCAGCCACTAGTCTTGTTTTTCTCTCAGCAAAACCAGCATCAGCCACCATCTACCAGCCAACAAACAGGGCCTTTAGCGGGCAAAAAAAGTTCTTCGACCTGAGGAGCACATGGACTATAGCGAACAACACAATCTTTTTTTTGGAAAAAATATACTTATAGAAAAAAAAATCGTTCTTGGTCTTGGGGCTATTTGTTTTTCTATGTCAAATGACTCAAATATACTTATTCCAACCGATGATGAGTACTCCGTACCTGGACAAGGGTAGCATGCGGCAAATACCACGTCAAATCAAATCAACCTCGTTATCGTTAATTAAAGAGGAGGGAAAACAAGATGAGCGGGGTCGTTCGTCGCCGGTATAAAAGGTCTGTTCCAATGACAGGTTGGGCCAGATTGTGGAAGGTGTCAACCGGCGCGTGTTGACTGGTCTGGCAAACTGGCAAGAGGGCCCCGCCCGCCATCCAGCCTTGCCAAGAAGAAAGAGGTTGGTGGTAATAAAAGGAGGAGATGCCAACGCGCCGGCGCCGCGGGGAGATTCATCTTCTTCCTCCTCGTGGCAAATCCTTCCTCCTCCTTCCCGCTCTCTCTCATTCTCCTCTTGCTGTGATTTTGATTTAAGCTACTGCCTTGTCTGTCCTTTTCCACCTGCTCTTCTCTGCTCTCCTCGCTTTGCGCCATATCTTTCTCTCGTTCTCTCTACCCAATTCAATAATTAAAGGCAACAACTTGCGAGGAGAGGCGTTAGGTGAGGGACGCGTGCTCGCCTCGGCGCCGCAGTCAAAAGAAATCCATCCCGGCAAGGGCAAGGGATCCGCCGCCGCGCCCACCAGGTTGCAACCCGACATCCCTAATCCGCCATTGCTCCTCTTCTCTCACCATAGCCGAGGCCTCGCAACCAGCAAGAAAGCCGCAGCCTTTCTTGAATCGATTCCCTTCCGCCAAGGGGATCCATTAGTTTTGATTGATTGCTTCCCAGGCAATACAAGATGTGCCCGCTGCGGGTAATCCTCATCTTCCTCTCCGCCACCATCGCCGGATTCTTCCTCATCCGGGGCCTCAACGCCGAGCCCGACCAATTCCACGCCGACGACGACAAGGCCGCCTCCGACTCGGGATCTCCCAGGGCCCCCGTGCCCCTCCATTCCAAGGTAACGCCTACCTGCCCTGCACTTAAGGGAAATACAGTACCCAATAGTAGCCGCAAGTCACAAATTCCTGGCAGTGACTGGTAGGATTACATGCAAGCCCTCCAATTTCGACGCACAATGAGCTACCTGGTTGATGAATCATTTAGGATAAATCTCTTCATCTATTGTGCTGCTTCTATTTGCCAATCAACTTTGCTTCTCTTCTTAATCATGTCAGCACACGGTTGGTTCTCGAGATGCTTAATTTCAGGTTCATTTAAAACATTCAGTCATCAGTACATATAGATATGCCATGGATAGATAATACCTTGCTGTTTTTCTTGCATAAACTACTTTGCTAGCACGGCAATATTTCCTCAACTTAAGAAGACAATCCTACTATAAGACCTCCAGAATAGCAGCTTGCACTGATTAAAGCAATTGAAAATTCAGTAAAAAGGAAAATATTGAGCACAGCTTGGTAACCTCGAAACTTGCTAGAGCTTCAAATATGAATTTGTTCTGACAAAAATCATGCCATGAACCTTTTGGATCTAGCGTATGAATTTGTTTACAAAAATTAACCGCATAGGAACATGAGCCCAGTGGACTTGAGCTGTGTTGTGCACGTGAAAAAGCAAGCATAGTTAAGCAGCATGCTGCACAATTGATGGTCACTTAGTACTACTTGGTCTGAATATTAAACCATCAGCTCATTGTTTCCCTTATGTACAAATCTCAAAGATGCAATATTGTTTCTCTAATAACAACTGGTTCAGAATCTGAAAGATTGTTTTCTACACTAATCAAGGTTGGATCGGCTGTGAAAACTGGATTCTGGACTATGGTGGACATGGCAAGCGGGCGGTACCTCTGGCGCACCCTTGTTGCACAGCCGGCAAAATCTGAATCAGAAAAAGCTCGGTGACAAATGTTCATAATTTATTTTGTAATTTTCTGATTGAGGGCTAACAGAGGTGAAGATTGGCTCGATCCTGTTGTTGCTACATGTTGGAGTTTATGTGTAATATGGCGGTGATTGAGTGCCAACAGTGGTGAAGATTGGCACAATCTGTTATTCTTACATGTTGGTGTTGATGTGTAGTACGGCGGCAAATGTAACATGGATGGGGATTATATGCTAAAGTTAATGTGCATAATTGTTCATGTTTGAGCATTGAGTTGTAGAATACTGTAAGTGGGCGCAATGCTGATATGAACTTTGGACGACATTTGAGCATAAGTTTGCACGATTTTGTTTCCCACTAAATCCATGCTTAAATGTGAGACTTGGAGCATGTAATTAATGTGCGTGGCTGAAATCTGGAAATTTCAGAAAGAAGATTGTTGGATGGCAAGTATGCAGCTTTCTTTTGTTGAAGTGATGTTCTGTTGGTGGCATCTTCCTTCTAAAAACTATTCTAGTTTCTGCGCTGTTACCATGCTTGTAAAATCGTCCTACTGGGTTTCTGGTATTTGTGAATTGTGATGCTACTTGAAAAGGAGCCTGTCGTGGTTACACGTCAGTTTTGTTTACTACGGGAGAGTCGTTACATTTTAACCTGGTGTGCCGAAAAAGTTATCTTGCCATGATGTTCACAGGTGTTGGATCAGTGTCTGTCTCCCTTGGTTAACACCACCATGTCCATTGATCCAGTATTGTGAGATGTTTCCTTTTTTTTTTCTGAAGTAACTGTGTGCGATGTTTTCTGGATGGATGATGCAGCCTTCAACCATATTATACCTCTTTCCTGATACAAGGCCTGCTGAAACAATAGCAAAATCTGGTCAATCAAGCAACTTAAGCAAATTGCTCTTAGAGCTGACAGGTTGTATTATTGTCAGAAACCTGATTGTCTTGAAGACCTGAAGAGCCGAACACCTGAACCGTCGCTACAGCCTACAGAAGGCCTAGAGGCATCTTAAGCTGGGCCATGTTCATGTCTTGATGGCCTTGGCTGATGGATGGACTCGATACATTTTCTTTTGAGTTTTTGCGGTGTTTTAATCTGATGAAGCTTTTTGCCCAATCATCACTTCTGGTTCCAGCTTCATGATAGCATATGTTGGATTGGATGGCCTGCATTTGAACAAACATATCTGAATTTTCATGCCATCGTATACGTGATGTATATATATCAAACTGGAAACACATTCATTATTCTCTCTCTGAAAACACATGAGCAGAAGACGATTGTGGATGCCAGAGAAAAGAAATACTGAAGAGATTTCGAGGGAGTAGCACTGCTTGCTTACTGGATCTAGGGAGTATATGTGTGGTACAAGTGAATTGATGCAGAAATTGATTCGATGTCTGCCAGCAAATTAATACATCTTCAGACTTGAGCCTATTGCTTCTTCCTTGCCTTTATCCCACCTCTTTGGGAACACAGAGCGATCTAAAGACAAGGTTTCTGCGCCTAAAATATTTGGTCCACGGCATGGACCACCTCCAACTTCTGAATATTGGGGGCTGTAGTCTCTACCCAAAGACGACTTCAATCAGCCTGTTCTCTTAGCTTGAAGAATGAAGATGTATCAAGCAGTACTGCATGCTGAAAGAGGATAATATTCTTTTGTTGCATAAACTTCTAGCTAGTATGAATAGCTGTGGTTACCAACTTGACATTGATTGGACTGTATGGACATGCGATGAATCAAAGTGGTAAACCTATTAAAAAAAGATTGTTGGTCCATTATGGATGTAATAAAATCATTTCGCATTTGGCAAACCCGATATCTCATGCATGAGTTGAACTTGGACACATGGTGTTGATCAACTTTTTTTTTTGAAAGAAATACCCCAAAGGAGACCCCTGAAGTTTAATGTGCCTCACCCAAGATTTGAACCCTGGGTGGGAGCCTCCTAGCCAGTGGACACATGGCAAACCCGATATCTCATGCATGAGTTGAACTTGGACACATGGTGTTGATCAACTTTTTTTTTTGAAAGAAATACCTCAAAGGAGACCCCTGAAGTTTAATGTGTCTCACCCAAGATTTGAACCCTGGGTGGGAGCCTCCTAGCTAGTGGCCTTTGCCACTACACCATAAGCTCCTTGGCTGTTGATCAACTTGGGTTCTGATTTCTGAGCATATCCTTGACAGGTCCAACAGCTATGCAGATGAGCGAGCCAAGCCATAGGAAAAAAAATAGTAATGAGCAAGTAAATTTGCATGTTGAAACCAGCAAAGATTTATCTATAGATACTCTTTTGTCTCTTGTTTTTGGAGATGCATCGCATCAGGCATCGATAACGGCACCTCATCAAGAACTAAAGCACATATGTTGAAAATCAGGAACCCAAACAGTTTATCCCATAATTATGAACAACTTGGCATAGCAGCGATTGGTTTGCTGAAACTAATCGGATTGGATCGACATTTGACCCATTTGGAAAGTGGCTCCGGTGGTTGATTAGGAATGCCAAAAACAAGCTGTTGGATCTATCCTTAATCCCAGTTGATGGGGACAAAATGCTTTTTGAGTGCAAGTGGACTAGTGGAGTTTAAATATTGCCTGATGATTGAACATATCAACATTTGTATACCGGTTCCCTTTTTCGTTCTCAACTCATTTTCACTATTTACCAAGCAATCAAGAGGTACTTGCTGGTTGCCCCCATGCAAAGTTAGTCTACTTGAAGTTGGGGGTTCAAAGCAGAGCACAATCTTATGGTATGCAAAAAAATTCTATGCAATTTTGGTCGAAAAACTCGACAGAGACAGTGAGATCCTAGACAGAAGGAACATCGGTTCAATAGATTTAGTGGGCTCAATCAATTTGAATCTCAAGCATCAGAAAAAAAGGAACATATAAAGTATCCTTGAAGCGATGGATCTTTTGCAAATGTTTGGCACAATGTTTCCCCAGAAGAAGCTATTAAAGAAGTACAGAAGGGCTCAACATTTTTTCGAGGATCAAAAGCAATGTATTTCATTATTGAATGATAGGGACAACCATAACAGAACAGAAACAATTTTCAGAATGAAACTCAAAAACTCAGCTTCTCAACAAATATTGTTTAACAATTATTGTTTGACGGAATATAGCCGAGTGGTTCACATCAGCACAATGGCTAGGTGCTCTTACAATACCACAGAAAAAAGAATGTAGCTGCTAAAAAGGAATCGCACGCATGCAGAACAGAATAAGTCTTGAACTGAAACATTTAACGAATTTTCTGAACAAAAACTAAGGCATCCAAAGCTACTCCTGCTATTGCTGCTGATCATCTCCATGCCAGGCCCAGACTATGTCCTTCAGTGCTGGCCGGATGTCCTCTTCAAATAATTTCTGATACTCAAGTAGATCACCATTTGTTTGTTTCATCTCAACGAGATGATGGAACGGTGTGATCTCAAAGATCTCCATGTCAAACTGAAGGACACCATTCCTTCCCTCCTTCCTCCCTTGAATCTTGAAAATACCATTATCCTTCTTCCTTACCCTGAGATTTAGCATCTTTGCGACATCTTCAATCTTTGAGATGATGGCAGAGGCTGGCTTATCTGAAGTAAATCTTGCATCCTTTCTGCACTCCTTTCCAATAAATAGGCCAGACAGATCAAACCCTGAGGAGAACGAGATAATTTCAAAGGCATTCAAGTTTGTCACATCTTCATAAGGATTCTTTTTGCGCCTCACAGAAAGTGTAGGAGCAGCATTTGTGGTGGCATTCTCACAGTGAATTTTCTCCTTAACTGTGCGGATCCTCAATACCATTCACTAGCCACCGACCAAACGAACGGGGCGTATAGCTGGCAAAAGAGTCCTTAAGGAGCACATGGACTATAGCGAAACAACACAATCTAATTTAATGTGAAAACCAACTGGGACACCTGAAATCACCATGCTGTATCTTTCGATACATCTCCATCAAGTTTGGGCCTTGAAAAGGGAGATAACCAGCAACAAGAACAAATAGAACAACACCACAAGACCAGATGTCCGCTTTTGCACCATCATAGCCTGTCTTGCTGATCACCTCTGGAGCTACATAAGCTGGTGTTCCACAGGTGGTATGGAGCAATCCATCTTGCCTTTTTGATTCGGAAAGTGCACTCAGTCCAAAATCAGAGACCTTCAGGTTCTCATTCTCATCCAGCAGAAGGTTCTCAGGCTTCAAGTCCCGGTGATACACACCTCGGCTGTGGCAATAATCCACTGCACTGATGAGCTGCTGGAAATACTTGTGTGCAGCAGCCTCAGTGAGCTTGCCACTCTTTTCAATCTTGTCAAAGAGCTCACCACCTTTGACATACTCCATGACAAAATAGATCTTGTTCCGTGTCGCCATGACCTCATGAAGCTCAACAATGTTCTTATGCGCCACTAACCTCATTGTTGTGATCTCACGCCTTATCTGCTCTGAAAGCCCGACCTTGAGCACTTTGTCCTTGTCCATCATCTTAATAGCAACGCTCTGATTTGACTCAAGGTTCCTTGCATAGTGCACCTTGCCAAATGTGCCTTTCCCCAACAATCTCCCCAGCTCATACCGCTCCATTAAAATCTTTCCTCTACCCTCCATATCTTCAAAAGTATAAACAAATAGGCGATCCTCTGGCCAACCAATCAGGTGGACCGCAAAGATTTAGCCCTCCTCCCCAATGTCATGGTCCATGATGGTGAACAGTATTCTGATGGCTTGGTCGTGTCGGAGTCTGAATGGTGTGGAATTGATGCAGGTAAGGTGATTGCTCACATGAAGAGTTGAGCAGGCCAGCAGCCCTTGGGGAGCAGCGAGCTCCTTGATGTCGCAGCAGAAATCTCTTCTATGAAAGCACATCTTTCAGCATTCCTTGATGTTTTAGCTTGTCGTGGATTTTGCTACCTGAACAGAAGTAAATACATTAGATTTCGGAAACGAGGACTGCAGGATAAGCTAACAACTTTCTGTTAGCTACTGTAAAGAATTAAAAGGCTCACTATATATGCAAAATTAGTAATACAGTATAAAGTATTCGCAAAAAAAAGTAATACAGTATAAAGGGTTGCATGCTGGAATGGATCAGAAGAGTCCAAACCAGAGCATCATTCTAGGAAAAGGTGAAAGATGCACGCTTTCTGCAATGTCATTATTGGACTTTGGCCCCCCAGAAAACGATATTCTTATTTATAAGAAATCAAGCTACAATAGTGTAGCAATGGTTTGACAGGAAATCAAGACATCCATGGACCATGGCAAAGGGCATATGACAGAGTAAGTGTACCCATGGCAACTATTACAAGATGCTAACTTTCTGTATTCAATGACTCACATGTGACAAGAACTTTGTTCAGAGGAAAATCAAGATAACTCTAGCTCCAAGGGAGGATATCCCAACAAAAAAAAGTCGGCTTTACAAGCCTAAATTCCTGGACCTATACAAGCCATGGCGTCCAGAAGAAATCGCAGGCACTGCAGCCATGGGAAAGGCACCTAATTTTTCTGAATCTACACAAAATTGACAGGGGATCGCTAGATTCCTTACAGAATCAATGTCATGCAGCCCCTTACAGGGGAGCAAATCGAAGCAAATAATTGAAATACATAAACAAGAAGAGGATCCCATTGTTGTTCCATGGACAAAAGCTAACAAGGTACGGGGGCAGAGTGGTGGATTGCATACCTTGCGATGCCTCGAAGAGGAAGAGGGGGGGTCGAGGAGGCGACAAAATCAGAACTTGTGGGGGGCAACACTTTGTTGGTGCCTGAGTTTTGGTGGGCGGGGATGCCGGGATGGGATGCGGCGACAATGAGGAGGAGAGGGGAGGCTGCTCCTCTTATACAGGGTCAGGGCAACGGCAAGCAGGTTCGCTGACGAGGCCAGCCGAAGGCAGGCAGCAGGGGGTTTCATCAAACAAAGGAGGAAGGGCTCAGATTAGCCTAGTCGGCCTAATCATACGGCAAGGCGATAATGGCCCTGCTGATTGCGCTGCTACGTTTCCTGCGCACCGCATCACACGTCCAGTTCCATCCGGATATTCGCCGGAAACTGTACGTGACACATGCGGCTACAGCTAGGCCCGTATTGTCGCCATCCGGTTACAGCTCACGGTCTCTACAGCCATCACCAATTTCTTTTTTTTCCTTCATCTATCAGTTGTTTTGTTAACAAAAAAAAGAAAGAAAAGCCTACGTTTTTTCCCATCTCATATGGCTTGCATCATCCGTTGATCGAGTGGCTTTGTTCGTAAGTTGTAAGCAGTGAGTTTCTTACTTGCCATCCTAATCTCTCTTCTTTTTTTCAAAGAAAAGAATATTCGATGCACATACTTTCCATCGTTATAAAGGAAAAAAAAAGGAAGTAGTAAAATGATACAGTGACCCTTACGTTAACTTGGATGAGAACACCATCAGCAGGCTAAGAAACCTACGACCAACAACAGCTTTGATGCCAGCTTGGCCTAATCATGCATATGAATAATTTGACGATAATGACCTTGGTTTCTAGCTGCCGTCTTGTGGGTTGGGTTGGGAAGGGGACCAATGCAATTCAGCCTGATTGAGCTTCACACGTGCTGCAGCAACTAGCCACGTCAGCACCGGATACAGGTAGCACACGGTCTTGGACTCAATCTAGCAGCCCATCTCCGGTTTCATTTTTCCGCGACGCTGTAACTGTAATAACTTTGGTTGCGATTATTTGCAGTAAGTACAGCATGGCGATCTCATCCTTTGCTGAGTCATCGACCTTGGCTTGGACCACTACCTTACCTACGCGTGCTGCTGGATCTTGGGTGATCACGATTCAGTAGCAATGCATGTTTCTCTGTAATTAAGCATAATAAGGATAGATACTCTGGCCACAAGTAATCAGTCATGAAGTACTCGTAAATCCTATTACAAATTTACAACTATTATATATCTATCAAATGGTGTGGTTGTTTCCCGTAATTCTCGTATAAAGAAAATGATGTGTTGTAACTCAATAATAGAGACAGGACAGGTGATAGATGTGCACGATACTAGCGGTAGCAGCGTCGTGTAGCCACATGCAGCTAGCAGCGCGCAATTATCACCACTACTCTAGCTACCGTAGCCACTATGATTCAATCTATTCCTAAACAAACTTGATTTTCACAGCATAACACGAATCAAGCCTACGAACGTGGCTAAATTCATTCACAGGATGCATCTGGTATATTTCTTTCACACAAAAGACCTGATCTAGCCCAATTTTGCGGGTTCATTCATATCTATTTGTTTTATTCAACTTATGTACTCCCTACGTTCCAAAAAAAAGACACTCTAGGATTTAAAATTTATCCGAAAAAACAAGTCATTCTACTGTATATTTTGTAAGTACATGTGCATGTAACAACCAATTAATATCAAATATGGCTAATAATTAGGAACAATCAAGATCATTTTATTTTCTCGTTAATCTGTCCTAAAATTTGAATGATTTCCTTTTTAGGACTGAGGGAGTAAACACCAACCATGAAGCAATATGTGCCTACTAACAGACAACTAAATGCCATTATTCCAAAAAAGAAAAAAAATAAAACGGCCATCCAGAGTCATCCAAAACATGGTATTAGCGTACTATTTCAAGAGAACAAGCTACTGTACCCAGTAAACTGAGAAAAAGAATACGCCAAGTCAAGCTAGAGTCGTTTGGAATAAACAGGGAATAATGATAAAACAGAGAATATACTTTGCCTACTATTTTTATTCCATTTATTGCCGAAACAGTTTTTAGTTGTTTGAGGATTCGTGAAATTTAAAATTATTCAACCGAAAATTAAAGAGGGATTATTTTATCAGTTTAACTACTTCTAGCTTATTGGATAGATACATTTACTATGTGCGACGACCTCGCAAACAGGCAGAGCCAAGAACCAAGAGCCATCTGGTTGCAGGTGAATCGATTGATTCCAGGCAGCAACCTCGCCCCCAATAATGCCACATGCAGGCCCAGCCATTGCATATTTTTTTAAGGAAAAAGAATGTTGAGGCCCTTCTCGATGGGTCACTGCCACGCGTGGCGGTTGATCACTGATGACTCGGATGCTCATCGCCCTAGGAAGCGGCAGCCAATCGGAGATATTCTTGTTGCAAACTAAAGGGAAATTGACAATTATGTCTGATTGTCTTATGCTGGGGGTATAGTCGTACAGTTGCAGTACTGAGGACTACAAAGAACAGTAGAGAGCGATAGATAAAAGAGACCAAAAGGAGAGATGTGAAAAATCTCGCAGTTTATTGGAGATACCTCTACCGACAAACTTCTCGTTCTCCATGGTGAAAAATCTAATGAAATGGTCTAACATCCCTTGATCGTGGTGACCTCATCAGCTCATGACGTGCCTCGACAACCCATGATACCAAGCATCAACGTGTTACATCATTCTGGTTTGTTCCTCTTTATTACGTTTAATTTGATTTGGCCACCTAATGAAGTACTACCGGAGGTATAGTGGCAGTTATCAGACGGCCAAACCAATGAACGACATGTCACCGTATATACACATATACATATAATAGTTAGTCCAGTGACTGATGATGAGCATAGCAAGTTTCCACGGACAAGCTTGGTGGTGATGATTAAAGGAATAAATGTCGGTATCTAGCGCCTAAACGAGGGCGATTTGTCGGCAAATCATCGTTAAGACTTGGAGCAATCAAACTGAAATATGTGCGCGCGGCTATAAGAAAACGGTCGAGGAAGGACCCGCGAAAGGACAGGAAGGAAAACGACATGTCACCGCCTGTTTGCTAGCTAGCTTGGAGAATCTTGGCATCAGCTGAGGATCATGGTGAGATGCTAGATAGCACACCAGAGTTTATCCACATTATTCCAGCAGAGCTACACCATATTTGCTTAGCACAACTCAGAAAGCAGGGGTCAGGTAAAATTCAAACAAATCAAAAACCAATGGGTTACCCATTTCTTCCATTTTGTTAATTGGCGTGCTTGTGTGTAATTTGTTTTTGGTTTTTAGGTAATGGATGGACATGTTTCCGGCTTCAGACATCTTCCATAGCCCGGCCTATATAGGATGTATCAGACCATGATTATCACAGAATGTACAAATTTATTTCAAGAACATGTAATGAAGACAGCACACCTTATATATGCTGGAAAAAACAACACAAAATAAATTCATATATAGTTTGAGTAGTCTTTCATTCGACTTGGTTCGTAATGTCAACTCCAAATGAACCGGTTTCATCTCAACTATGGACTCAGTCACTCAAACACCGGCCTGGTGATCCATGTGACGTCTAGTGTATCATCTAGGTCTCTAATTAGACTATTTATTTTATTTGTGATTGCATACCTCCAAGCTTGTTAGGTGTTTCACTCAATGTTCAAACCTCCAACATCAAGTCGCTTATTTGGCATGTCGACTATGTGCCATCTTGGATAGTAGATGCTGGTCATTGGACCATAAGCCAGTGGGTCATCTCTCTCTCCACTCTTATTATTCTCTCCCCTTACTCATCTCTGCTCTCATCAGAATTTTTCGTTAGTGTGGTAAATAGGAAGGACTGTACATCTATTAGTTGAAGAACGTAAAACTACACATTAGTAATTTCAGGGACTGTTATTGGTGATTTTTTTTGCTGCTGTGTTCTGTTCCTTTGCAGCATCAACGTGTTACATCATTCTGGTTTGTTCCTCTTTATTACGTTTAATTTGATTTGGCCACCTAATGAAGTACTACCGGAGGTATAGTGGCAGTTATCAGACGGCCAAACCAATGAACGACATGTCACCGTATATACACATATACATATAATAGTTAGTCCAGTGACTGATGATGAGCATAGCAAGTTTCCACGGACAAGCTTGGTGGTGATGATTAAAGGAATAAATGTCGGTATCTAGCGCCTAAACGAGGGCGATTTGTCGGCAAATCATCGTTAAGACTTGGAGCAATCAAACTGAAATATGTGCGCGCGGCTATAAGAAAACGGTCGAGGAAGGACCCGCGAAAGGGCAGGAAGGAAAACGACATGTCACCGCCTGTTTGCTAGCTAGCTTGGAGAATCTTGGCATCAGCTGAGGATCATGGTGAGATGCTAGATAGCACACCAGAGTTTATCCACATTATTCCAGCAGAGCTACACCATATTTGCTTAGCACAACTCAGAAAGCAGGGGTCAGGTAAAATTCAAACAAATCAAAAACCAATGGGTTACCCATTTCTTCCATTTTGTTAATTGGCGTGCTTGTGTGTAATTTGTTTTTGGTTTTTAGGTAATGGATGGACATGTTTCCGGCTTCAGACATCTTCCATAGCCCGGCCTATATAGGATGTATCAGACCATGATTATCACAGAATGTACAAATTTATTTCAAGAACATGTAATGAAGACAGCACACCTTATATATGCTGGAAAAAACAACACAAAATAAATTCATATATAGTTTGAGTAGTCTTTCATTCGACTTGGTTCGTAATGTCAACTCCAAATGAACCGGTTTCATCTCAACTATGGACTCAGTCACTCAAACACCGGCCTGGTGATCCATGTGACGTCTAGTGTATCATCTAGGTCTCTAATTAGACTATTTATTTTATTTGTGATTGCATACCTCCAAGCTTGTTAGGTGTTTCACTCAATGTTCAAACCTCCAACATCAAGTCGCTTATTTGGCATGTCGACTATGTGCCATCTTGGATAGTAGATGCTGGTCATTGGACCATAAGCCAGTGGGTCATCTCTCTCTCCACTCTTATTATTCTCTCCCCTTACTCATCTCTGCTCTCATCAGAATTTTTCGTTAGTGTGGTAAATAGGAAGGACTGTACATCTATTAGTTGAAGAACGTAAAACTACACATTAGTAATTTCAGGGACTGTTATTGGTGATTTTTTTTGCTGCTGTGTTCTGTTCCTTTGC
>OAMR01000960.1:312198-322713 GCA_900205405.1 Echinochloa crus-galli
GCAGGCCCAGAGATTACATATTTTTTTTAAAGAAAAAAGAATGTTGAGGCCCTTCTCGATGGGTCACTGCCACGTCGTTCGTAGAAACGCCATGATTCTGTTTCTTTTTGGAGGATAGCGTCGTGGTTGATCACTGATGACTCGGATGCTCATCGCCCTAGGAAGCGGCAGCCAATCGGAGATATTCTTGTTGCAAACTAAAGGGAAATTGACAATTATGTCTGATTGTCTTATGCTGGGGGTATAGTCGTACAGTTGCAGTACTGAGGACTACAAAGAACAGTAGAGAGCGATAGATAAAAGAGACCAAAAGGAGAGATGTGAAAAATCTCGCAGTTTATTGGAGGTATTCTACAGCAAACTTCTCATTCTCCATGGTGAAAAATCTAACGAAATGGTCTAACATCCCTTGATCGTGGCGACCTCAGCTCATGACGTGCCTCGACAACCCATGATACCAAGCATCAACGTGCTCATCATTCTGGTTTGTTCCTCTTTATTACGTTTAATTTGATTTGGCCACCTAATGAAGTAGTACCGGAGGTATAGTGGCAGTTATCAGACGGCCAAACCAATGAACGACATGTCACCGTATATACACATATACATATAATAGTTAGTCCAGTGACTGATGATGAGCATAGCAAGTTTCCACGGACAAGCTTGGTGGTGATGATTAAAGGAATAAATGTCGGTATCTAGCGCCTAAACGAGGGCGATTTGTCGGCAAATCATCGTTAAGACTTGGAGCAATCAAACTGAAATATGTGCGCGCGGCTATAAGAAAACGGTCGAGGAAGGACCCGCGAAAGGACAGGAAGGAAAACGACATGTCACCGCCTGTTTGCTAGCTAGCTTGGAGAATCTTGGCATCAGCTGAGGATCATGGTGAGATGCTAGATAGCACACCAGAGTTTATCCACATTATTCCAGCAGAGCTACACCATATTGCTTAGCACAACTTGAAAGCAGGGTCAGTAAAATTCAAACAAATCAAAATGGTGTTACCCATTTCTTCCATTTTTGTTAATTGGCGTGCTTGTGTGTAATTTGTTTTTGGTTTTTAGGTAATGGATGGACATGTTTCCGGCTTCAGACATCTTCGATAGCCCGGCCTATAGAATGTATCAGACCACGATTATCACAGAAAGTATGAACATATTTCAAGAACATGTAGTCAAGACATCATACACTTATATATCCTAGAAAAACAACACAAAAGAATTTATAGTTTGAGTAGTCTTTCATTCATGGCTTATTTTCGTAATGTCAACTCCAAAAGAACCAATTCATCTCAACTATGGACTCAAACACCTGGTGGTCCATGTGACTTCTAGTGTACGTATCATCTAGGTCTCTAATTAAACTATTTATTTTATTTGTGATTTCATACCTCCAAGCTTGTTAGGTGTTTCAGTCCATGTTCAAACATCCAACATCAAGTCGCTTATTTTGGCATCGACTATGTGCCATGTTGGATAGTAAATGTTGATCATTAGACCATAAGCCAGTAGGTCATCTCTCTCTCCACTCTTATTTTTCTCATCTCTGTTCTCATCAGAATTTTTGGTTAGTGTGATAAATAGGATAGTTGAAGAACATAAAACTACACAATAGTAGGGACTATTATTGGTGTTTTCCTTTTTGCTGCTGTGTTTTGTACTTTTGCCTGTAGACTAGCAAGATAGTATCTCCTTTCTTTGCAAAGAAAAAAGAAAAAGATAAAATAAGATTACATTGACCTTTCTGGGACGTCGGCAAACACGAGTACAATTAAGTGTCAACCCTGCAGTGTAGTATTAGCTGGAACAGATGGACGGAGATTTTATATAGAGAGCTAGCTAGATCGTGATCGACATGCATATGGCATCGTGACTCAGCTTTTCAGAGACTTATTATCATCAATGAAATTGGAAACGTGTTTTGTGTTCTTATTATTACGGGTGAGGTCTCATGAATTTGTACTATACGTTTGTGCAAATACACGTGCAGAGTAGTATGTGCAAATATAACTGCTAGTACTATATACTAGTAGATAGTATAATCTAATCGATCATTTGGATCAACCTATCTGATCGAGTGGTACTGATCGACTTAGAGATGATTAATCCTAGATTGGGGCCGGGGTGAATGGGTCTCTTCCGAATCATATCGGTGGTCAATTTCCCTTGTCTCCAGTGTACAAACTGGTGCAGGACATGTTAGGACTTTTGGCCAATAAGGATCGGCCCAGTTCAGCCTACAGTGATGAATGATTTTAGTTGTAAAAAGGCCGTTCCGTTCCACGTGATTTTACATTTGGCCTTTTATTTCATCAGGGGAAAAAAGAGATGGAAAAGGTTCCAGCAGTTCCATTTCAGGGGAGGGGAGCATCTGCATTTGGTTGGTGTCGTACTGGATTCCAATTGATCATATATAGAATTCGGACAAAGTCTTTTTCCCGATCTCGAATCGGTCATATCAATCTACTCCAACATGGAGTATACTCGATCGGATTATATTATACCTGCTTTGCTTTGTTTGTAAGTAGCAATATAATCTCAACCAGCAATAATCTCAAAGACACGTACGGCCTTCCGATCCAGGAGAAAATTAAAGTGGTGAGTGGATGATCCTCGCTCGATAGATCCCCGGCCAGCATATGGAAGGCGACGATCCGATGATGGCTTGGGTGATTCTGTCATATCTCTCCATCGCGCTCTTGTACGGCTCCATAATTTTCATGGCCATCTCCGAGCTGGTGGCCTGCTTCCTACGATGGCGCAGCCGCCGCGACGCCAAGCTCGCCGCCGACCGCCTGCTGGAGAGCGTAACCGACGTCCCGTACTACTACCCGCTGCCGCCGCCTGATAATCCTGATGATGATGCCGCCGGCGGGGGCAGGTCAGCAGCGCCGTCGTCGTGCGTGATATGCTTGTCGGAGTACGAGCACGGCGAGAGGTGCTTCGTCATGCCGGCCTGCGCTCACATGTTCCACAGAGGGTGCGTCGCCACGTGGCTGCGGCGAGGCAACACCACCTGCCCCATCTGTAGAGCAACCACGCTCATTATTCCGCCACAACAACAACAGCGTGTTACCATTACCACGGCAGAGGACATGGTGTAGCTAGATAACTTTCTTCTTCCTTTTCTCTTTTCCATAAAACAAAACCATGCCAAGTGATAAGTCTATGTACTGCTTGTATAAAAAAACAAAACATGCCCTCGATGATCATGTTTGTCAATTTTACTTTGTCTTTTGTTTCTCCATATGAATCGGTCCGTCAAGCTTAATAACTTGCTTGCTCAAACAAACAATTATTCAATCAAGCAGATAGAGCAGAGACCTTCTCTTCTAGTCCGTATGGGATCAGGATTCGATAGTAGTCCGGATCGATCGAGAGCGCAGCCGTATGTTTAGCCACCATATATATACGGATCGGAGTAGACAATACTATACAGGGACAGACAAGAAGAGTTGGATGTATCAGGAAGGAAAACGACATGTCACCGCCTGTTTGCTAGCTAGCTTGGAGAATCTTGGCATCAGCTGAGGATCATGGTGAGATGCTAGATAGCACACCAGAGTTTATCCACATTATTCCAGCAGAGCTACACCATATCTGCTTAGCACAACTTGGGAAGCAGGTGAAGTAAAATTCAAACAAATCAAAAGTTGGTGTGTTCCACATTTCTTCCTTTTTGTTAATTGGCGTGCTTGTGTGTAATTTGTTTTTGGTTTTTAGGTAATGGATGGACATGTTTCCGGCTTCAGACATCTTCGATAGCCCGGCCTATAGAATGTATCAGACCACGATTATCACAGAAAGTATGAACATATTTCAAGAACATGTAGTCAAGACATCATACACTTATATATCCTAGAAAAACAACACAAAAGAAGTTTATAGTTTGAGTAGTCTTTCATTCATGGCTTATTTTCGTAATGTCAACTCCAAAAGAACCAATTCATCTCAACTATGGACTCAAACACCTGGTGGTCCATGTGACTTCTAGTGTACGTATCATCTAGGTCTCTAATTAAACTATTTATTTTATTTGTGATTTCATACCTCCAAGCTTGTTAGGTGTTTCAGTCCATGTTCAAACATCCAACATCAAGTCGCTTATTTTGGCATCGACTATGTGCCATGTTGGATAGTAAATGTTGATCATTAGACCATAAGCCAGTAGGTCATCTCTCTCTCCACTCTTATTTTTCTCATCTCTGTTCTCATCAGAATTTTTGGTTAGTGTGATAAATAGGATAGTTGAAGAACATAAAACTACACAATAGTAGGGACTATTATTGGTGTTTTCCTTTTTGCTGCTGTGTTTTGTACTTTTGCCTGTAGACTAGCAAGATAGTATCTCCTTTCTTTGCAAAGAAAAAAGAAAAAGATAAAATAAGATTACATTGACCTTTCTGGGACGTCGGCAAACACGAGTACAATTAAGTGTCAACCCTGCAGTGTAGTATTAGCTGGAACAGATGGACGGAGATTTTATATAGAGAGCTAGCTAGATCGTGATCGACATGCATATGGCATCGTGACTCAGCTTTTCAGAGACTTATTATCATCAATGAAATTGGAAACGTGTTTTGTGTTCTTATTATTACGGGTGAGGTCTCATGAATTTGTACTATACGTTTGTGCAAATACACGTGCAGAGTAGTATGTGCAAATATAACTGCTAGTACTATATACTAGTAGATAGTATAATCTAATCGATCATTTGGATCAACCTATCTGATCGAGTGGTACTGATCGACTTAGAGATGATTAATCCTAGATTGGGGCCGGGGTGAATGGGTCTCTTCCGAATCATATCGGTGGTCAATTTCCCTTGTCTCCAGTGTACAAACTGCAAGATGTGTTAGCTGTCTCTTATACACATCTAGATGTGTATAAGAGACTGCTACAGTACCGTCAGATTTTTTTACCCCCGTCGGACGTCCGGGCGCTAGCAAGCCCAACAAAATCATGCCAAGTGATGAGTCTATGTACTGCTTGTATAAAAACAAAAACATGCCCTCGATGATCATGTTTGTCAATTTTACTTTGTCTTTTGTTTCTCCGTATGAATCGGTCCGTCAAGCTTAATAACTTTGCTTGCTCAAACAAACAATTAGTCAATCAAGCAGATAGAGCAGAGACCTTCTCTTCTAGTCCGTATGGGATCAGGATTCGATGGTAGTCCGGATCGATCGAGAGCGCAGCCGTATGTTTAGCCACCATATATATACGGATCGGAGTAGACAATACTATACAGGGACAGACAAGAAGAGTTGCATGTACTGTACTTGAACGCCGCCGTGGCAGACGCAGTAGAGCACAACAACCTGCGTACGTAATCGATCGACGAGCGCCGCCATGGCCGCCGCCGCCGCCGCGACGAGTATTTCGAGTGTGGGGCAGATCGCCACCGTGATTGATGGAGGATCTCGTCGACGAGTCCGACGTCCACCCAGCGACTCACTCAAAGTGATGCAAGTAAAACCTTGCGTGCAAAAGTTGAACATAACACGCTCAAATATCAGGCTTAGGAAAGACGAAAAGATAGGGCGGAATGGTGATGACGATAATGCAAGCATACACCAATGAATTCATTATCGATAGCCTAAGTTAAGTAGTATGATGTGTGTTGATCATCCTCCGGGCGGTGGAGGACCAGGTGTTGCGCCTCCGGTAGACCCTCGATATCTTCACCCAAGCGACTGGCCTACACATCAACTTCCATAAGAGCACATTCGTGCCCATCAATATCTTGATTCCGGTCGTGCCACTTCGCTCGCCGCGATCATGAGATGTCCTCTGTCCTCCTTCCCCCAAACCTACCCGGGACTGCCCCTCTCTACGTCGAAGATCCCGGAAGCGGTCCTAAACTCCATGGCGATCAAGGCGAAACACTCGGTGCTAGGATGGCGCGACGTTGTTGTCCAAGGATGGGCACCTCACGCTGGTGGAGGGTGTGCTCGCGGCACAGGTCATCTACGCCATGTCTCCACTCCGCTCCCCCTCTCCACCATTGCCAAGATGGATCGCCCGAGGAAGGGGCTGTTCTGGGCCGGCGCACCAAAATGCAGCGGCAGCACGTGTCAGGTCGCGTGGGAGTTGGTGTGCTGGTCCAAGGAAGACGGCAGGATTGGCCTCAAGGACCTAGCGACACGAACCTCATGCTACGCCACATCCATAATTTCTTCACCGGTGAGAGCAATCCTTGGGCAGATTGGATCCTCTTTTGGTACGACGGAGGCCGGGTGGAGGCTGACACGCCATGCTAGAGCTACATCAAGAGCGTCATACCGCAATATCGCGGTGTCACGGAGGTGGCGCTGGGCAATGGTGACACAACCTCCTTCTGGCACGACTCCTGGCGCAAGTCAGACCCCCTTGCCGCCATGCTCCCGGCCCTCTACTCTCACTACACTGACAAGGATGTGACGGTGGCCGAGGTGGTGGCTGCCGAGGGCATGTCCCCTCAATTTCTGCAGCCGCGCCTCACAACCGTCGCCCAGAAAGAGGATGCCCTGCTTGAAGACACACTCGCTGCCGTCTCCTTGATGTTACAACCGGATGAACGGGCAGCTTCATGGCTCCAATGGCCGTTGGTCTGTGGCTCGAGCAGGTGACTTCTAAGCCTGCTTCAGACGCTAGTGGGTGGCCCGCCTATGTCGAACATGAATTGGGAATGCTACGCCCCCAAGAAAGTCAAGGTCTTCTTTTGGATCCTTCGTCATGGCTGCACGCAAACAAGGGGCTGGCATCACCCACATGGGGTGCTGGACATCTCCAACTACCCCTTCTACCGGAGCATGCCGAAGACGGTGGATCACCTGTTCACCACTTGCCCTCGCCTTGCTGGCCTATGGGCACAGCTCATCCCTTGGCGGCCACCCCTCAGACCGTCCGCGCCACCATAGAGGACCTCTGCGACCATAGAGAGATTAGGAGGCGTAGTCACATACAGACGGGCTGGGATGTGGCAGTCAATAGTGCCGTGATGATAAGATACCATACCACATCTACATGCATGGACGCCGAGAAAAGGGACATAGAAAGATAACAAGATGCTTGAATTCGGCAACAACAAGTGGCTTGGAAGCGTCAAGGTTGTGATTTTTATCTAATCAATCAACATAAACACGCTCAAATATCGTATAACCAAGTAAAACCTTGCGTGCAAAATTTGAACATAACACGCTCAAATATCAGGCTTAGGAAAGACGAAAAGATAGGGCGGAATGGTGATGACGATAATGCAAGCATACACCAATGAATTCATTATCGATAGCCTAAGTTAAGTAGCATGATGTGTGTTGATCATCCTCCGGGCGGAGGAGGACCAGGTGTTGCGCCTCCGGTAGACCCTCGATATCTTCACCCAAGCGACTGGCCTACACATCAACTTCCATAAGAGCACATTCGTGCCCATCAATATCTTGATTCCGGTCGTGCCACTTCGCTCGCCGCGATCATGAGATGTCCTCTGTCTTCCTTCCCCCAAACCTACCCGGGACTGCCCCTCTCTACGTCGAAGATCCCGGAAGCGGTCCTAAACTCCATGGCGATCAAGGCGAAACACTCGGTGCTAGGATGGCGCGACGTTGTTGTCCAAGGATGGGCACCTCACGCTGGTGGAGGGAAATATTTGTAACGTGTCCTTTTTCGGCATTAGTATGGTCAATCCGGCTTGAACTCCAATAGTTAATCAATTGTAAAAGTAAAAGGAAAAAACACAACAAGAAAAATAAAAAAAAAAGTAAATACAACTAACGGTTTAGACTAACCTAGAGAATCCGAGTCAAATACAACTAATAAATAAATTTTAAATTAGAAAAGACAAATTATATTAAGTATCTTATATGGACTCTACGTTCCTACGCTGATGAGTATAAAATAGGAAGGGCATAAAAATTGTTAAGAATCTTACATGGACTCTATACAATCCTACGCTGATAAGATATGTAATACGAAGGAAATAAAAAATGTTTAAAAATAGATCCTTCCTATGGAGAAGAACCGCTGATTTAAAAAGTTCTTAAATATTCCTTTTTACATGCAACTCCATTCTTGCGCGATCATGTGTTTGTTGTCATAGTGATATATATTTCTTTATTCTACATTTGTTCCTTTTAAACAAAATTAAACCACATCAAAACAAAATTACACCAACACGAACAATTTTCTTTTTTCCTATTTTACATCCATTCTTCTTCAATATAATCTGGTGGTGGAGCAACTTGAGGACAGCACACCAGCTAAGGAATGTGGAGGGGAGCAGGAGCGAGACATCCAACATACTAGGTGATACCCCGCGCGTTGCTGCGGAATTTGTTAAACAAAATTTTAAAGTTGAAATGTGAAAGTATAAACACCAAAGTGATTGCATTGCAACGTTCTTTAATAAACATTATATATGAAAGTATGACTGATCATACATGTAATTTCTACTTCTGTAATTTGTAATTGCTACTCAAAAAATATGGTCATAGAAAATCGATTGAAGAATAAATAAATGGTCCAGTGGATGATGACATGGCTTATAGTGGATAGTGATATGGTGCATAGTGGATGATGATGTGGAATGGTTGCATGTTGAGAGAAATCTAACCATGCTTGTTAGTGGGTACCAATTATATAGGTTATATAGATATGAGAGATTAGGAGGCGTAGTCACATACAGACGGGCTGGGATGTGGCAGTCAATAGTGCCGTGATGATGAGATACCATACCACATCCTACATGCATGGACGCCGAGAAAAGGGACATAGAAAGATAACAAGATGCTTGAATTCGGCAACAACAAGTGGCTTGGAAGCATCAAGGTTGTGATTTTTATCTAATCAATCAACATAAACACGCTCAAATATCGTATAACCAAGTAAAACCTTGCGTGCAAAAGTTGAACATAACACGCTCAAATATCAGGCTTAGGAAAGACGAAAAGATAGGGCGGAATGGTGATGACGATAATGCAAGCATACACCAATGAATTCATTATCGATAGCCTAAGTTAAGTAGCATGATGTGTGTTGATCATCCTCCGGGCGGAGGAGGACCAGGTGTTGCGCCTCCGGTAGACCCTCGATATCTTCACCCAAGCGACTGGCCTACACATCAACTTCCATAAGAGCACATTCGTGCCCATCAATATCTTGATTCCGGTCGTGCCACTTCGCTCGCCGCGATCATGAGATGTCCTCTGTCCTCCTTCCCCCAAACCTACCCGGGACTGCCCCTCTCTACGTCGAAGATCCCGGAAGCGGTCCTAAACTCCATGGCGATCAAGGCGAAACACTCGGTGCTAGGATGGCGCGACGTTGTTGTCCAAGGATGGGCACCTCACGCTGGTGGAGGGTGTGCTCGCGGCACAGGCCATCTACGCCATGTCTGCACTCCGCTCCCCCTCTCCACCATTGCCAAGATGGATCGCCCGAGGAAGGGGCTGTTCTGGGCCGGCGCACCAAAATGCAGCGGCAGCACGTGTCAGGTCGCGTGGGAGTTGGTGTGCTGGTCCAAGGAAGACGGCAGGATTGGCCTCAAGGACCTAGCGACACGAACCTCATGCTACGCCACATCCATAATTTCTTCACCGGTGAGAGCAATCCTTGGGCAGATTGGATCCTCTTTTGGTACGACGGAGGCCGGGTGGAGGCTGACACGCCATGCTAGAGCTACATCAAGAGCGTCATACCGCAATATCGCGGTGTCACGGAGGTGGCGCTGGGCAATGGTGACACAACCTCCTTCTGGCACGACTCCTGGCGCAAGTCAGACCCCCTTGCCGCCATGCTCCCGGCCCTCTACTCTCACTACACTGACAAGGATGTGACGGTGGCCGAGGTGGTGGCTGCCGAGGGCATGTCCCCTCAATTTCTGCAGCCGCGCCTCACAACCGTCGCCCAGAAAGAGGATGCCCTGCTTGAAGACACACTCGCTGCCGTCTCCTTGATGTTACAACCGGATGAACGGGCGGCTCCATGGCTCCAATGGCCGTTGGTCTGTGGCTCGAGCAGGTGACTTCTAAGCCTGCTTCAGACGCTAGTGGGTGGCCCGCCTATGTCGAACATGAATTGGGAATGCTACGCCCCCAAGAAAGTCAAGGTCTTCTTTTGGATCCTTCGTCATGGCTGCACGCAAACAAGGGGCTGGCATCACCCACATGGGGTGCTGGACATCTCCAACTACCCCTTCTACCGGAGCATGCCGAAGACGGTGGATCACCTGTTCACCACTTGCCCTCGCCTTGCTGGCCTATGGGCACAGCTCATCCCTTGGCGGCCACCCCTCAGACCGTCCGCGCCACCATAGAGGACCTCTGCGACCATATGGGCGGCATGGTGCCGGTCGTGGCCCACACCGGTGCAATGGTGGTTGCCTAGGTGATCTGAAAGGCAAGGAACACTATGGTATTCGACGTTGTGAGCCTCTCGACGGAAGACATCCTCCAACAACTGCTTAGGCACATCACGCTCTGGGCGTGATGCGCCCACGACGTCTCGACATTGATCCCCTGCAAGCTTGGTGCCA
>OAMR01000920.1:32661-50122 GCA_900205405.1 Echinochloa crus-galli
CGCTTGACCCTGATTTTAAAGATGTGTTGCTGAATTTTAGAGAGGGACGTAGGTAGTTGCAATAATTTGGTGAGTTCTGATTTGGTCAAGAAGCTTGGATCTGCCACACGCCCTCATCCCCATCCATATGGTATTCAGTGGTTTAGTGATGCGGGGAAAGCTAAGGTAACACAAACCTGTAGAGTTTCTTTTTCCATTGGTACCTATGCTGATTATGTTGACTGTGATGTCATAGCTATGGATGCTTGTTCTCTTTTATTGGGACGTCCTTGGGAATTTGATAATGATGCTATACACCATGGCAAATGTAATAAATATACTTTCACACATAAAGGACAGAAAATTACTTTGCTACCTATGACACCTGCTGAAATTGTACAAGCTGATAAAGACCGAGCTGCTAGTTTGCATGATAAGGAATATGAAATTCAGCAAGTTGCTAAATCTATTTACCCACCTAAAAAGGATAAGTCTGCACCAACTTCTGATGTCGAGGGAATTAAATTAAAGGGGGGAGTTATGCTCGTAATGACATCTGAACTTGTTGAACTTTCTGATGATGATATGTGCTATGCTTTGGTATGCAAACGAGCTTTGTTTTCGCTTGATAATATTGCTAGCTCTTTGCCTCCTGTTGTCACTAACATTTTGCAGGAGTATGAGGATGTTTTTCTAGCTGAGTTACCACCGGGCCTTCCACCTTTGATCGGGATAGAGCATCAAATTGATTTGATTCCCGGAGCCACATTGCCGAACCGTGCTGCTTATCGCACCAATCCCGAGGAGACTAAGGAGATTCAGCGACAAGTCCAAGAACTGTTGGACCGTGGGTATGTCCGTGAAAGCCTTAGTCCTTGTGCTGTTCCTGTGCTTTTGGTTCCCAAGAAAGATGGTACTTGGCGTATGTGTGTTGATTGCTCGAGCTATCAATAATATTACCATTCGATATCGTCATCCTATTGCTAGGCTAGATGACATGCTTGATGAGTTGTGTGGTGCTATAATTTTCACAAAGATAGACTTGCGTAGTGGTTACCACCAAATAAGAATGAAACTTGGAGATGGATGGAAAACAACATTTAAAACCAAATTCGGGTTATATGAGTACGATGCCCTCCCTATTGCTGGTCAGCAAGCAGGGTAGGTCGGAGGAGGAGGAAGAGGACGGAGTCCTACCGAGCAGTTCGAGTACTCATATGATGACGACTGCGAGGCGGTCAATAGGCTGCATGACACCATGGAGGTCATGCACAAAAGTCTTGAGGTATGTGTCGTTGGGTTGTGAGTTTGTTGCATCTTACATGACTGGTCCATCGCTAAGCTGTGTCCATTCTTGCAGTTTCTTTTGGAAAATGCCCGTGAGCGCTCCAAAATGGTGAAGGTCGCGAAGGAGCAGCACAAGGAGCTTTTTGATGAGGACATCACTCCTATGGATACTCACAACAATCCTTCATTGATCGTTCAAGGTCCAATCACTAGAGCTCGTGTGCGACAATTGAATTTAGAGGTGAGCTCGTTCCTAAGTACTTCTCTATGTGATTATGAGAATAGATTGCTACCTAATGATTATATTATAATTAGGAACCATGGAAAGGACCAGAGGATAGTTGGAGAAGGGCTTCAAGGTGGAGAGGACCAGCAAAGGCGTGCAAGTCAAGATAGAGGCCCAAATCAATTCGACTTCGAGTCCACCTCGGAGTCCAGGAGCAGTCAGCACTAAATCGGACGCCCAGGTCGCATACGGGCTTGGATTTGGACGTTCTTTATATGCTTGGAAAGCTAAGAAAATAATCTTTGCAATGACACTGGTCTAATATAAAATTCGTCCGGAGTCATCGGGAATCGACGAAAAAAGTTGACGTCCAGAATCTGTTTCAGCGCTGCGTCGTCGTATTTTGGTCTTTGGGCCGTGTATCGTGTTGAGCCCAATAGGGGCACGTCCAGGGGGGTCGACCACGACCCTAGACTCTTTAAAACAGTAGCCGCCACCCAAGTTAGGGTTTGGGTTTTGCTTAGATCAATTCTGTCAAGAACAATGTCGCCGCTCGTCGGTTTGTGAGACCCCAACTTCGTGAGTTTAATCATACATCGGCAATTGTGTTGCAATCTTTCTCGGTCTTGCTTGTGTTCTTCGATTCGCAGGCAAGGATTAGCCTTCTGGACGAGGTCAACCGTGCAATGCTGGTTGATAACCTGAGGAGACGTGGTGCTGCGATTGCGGGATTCAGAACGTGTGGTTCGGAAGCCGGATCGATTTGAGTCACGACTCCACCAAATCGAGAGTTATCAGAACCTTTCGGAAGATCGGGAAACCCTAGTTCCCATCAGCGACATTGATAGGAGGTGTTGTATCGGTTGCTAAGGTGCAGCATCTATTGGAAGGCTATAGTCGGGCCATGAACGTCGTCTCCTCTAATCGAGTTATCCCCACGGCTCTCATCGAAAGATCGGACACATACCCTAGAGGGTTACCATCAGTATTTAGGGCACGTTTGGTTCAGTGCCAATGCTGTCCAAACCAATTTTTGGACTCGCCCATAATATTTGGCCTTCGTTTGCTTGGTTACCCGTGATTGGCTTACCAACATGCACCCAAAGAAAACAACGCGTGTCGTGGGTGAGCTCTGGGCGACCCAACCGTCCGACCGTGAATTGGTTTCCAAACACTGAACACAGAGCAACGTGCCACCATGGCACCGTGCAATAGGCCGCACGTAGCCCAAGAAAACTAGATTAGTTATATTCATGTGCTAAAATCTCCCGAATGGTTTATCTAATTCCTAATTTTTTTGTAGATTAATATTCTTGACAATTAAATCTACAATATAAGATGTCACTTGACTATATTTCAATGCAAGAAAAATTAATGGCATGTGGACCCATATGTCATAGTAAGAAGTTAAATAGCTTGGCAAGATTTGGTAGGCTTATGATCCAAACACAGTTTTGCCAAAAAAATTGGTAATACCCTTCATTTGGTCATGAACAAAATTTGGTGGGGGCAAAATGTGGCACACACCAAACATGCCCTAGAAGTTGAACCTCTCCTCTTTGTAGTGTGCATGTGGGAGATAATTCACAATTTCGTATTGCCCTACCAAGATGTGAATACGTCAAAGTTGATATGATGAAAAATGGTGGAATAGCGGTTTTCATTCGTGAACTATCACCCGAAGTTCACTTTCATCCTTAAACTATCAAAATAGTTGTAGTACTTGAACTTTTGCAATCGACTCAATTTCATTCTTCCGTTGATGTGGCATGCCTCATCATTGTCCAGTCAGCTAGGGTTTCAATTCATCATCACCCAATCACAAATATGAGTACTCTATTTTGTATACTATTATGGATTCATGCTATACCCATGTTTCAGTAACAATTACATTCTTGTGGCCCGTTATGAATACCCATCCTTCAGCATTAGTTGGTGATGAGACGATGACAAAATCAAAACCCTACCTAACTAGGGAATGACAAGGCAAGCCAACATGGGAGCCACGTCAGCACAAGGACAAAATTGTGCAGATTGCGAGAGTTCAAGGACTATAGTGGTCATTTTGGTAATTCAGGGGTGAAAGTGAACCTCAAATAGCCACTAAAAAAAGTTGTCCCAAGGGATGATCAACAATTAATCAGTGATATATTACATGGTGGGTAAGGAGGGGAGCATGACCAATGGTTCAAACCATGAAAAATTAATAGTATAGGAGAAAAATGGTCTGATTATAGTATCATGACGGCCAAACCCTTCTTCTAGATCCACCGACGGCCGAATGTCCCACGACAACCCCGCCCCTCAACCTTGCGTTTAACCCGGTGGCACCAGTGACAGAGAACCTAGGTCAAATTCTATGCAATCCACGTTATATTTAGTGATAAGTTATGTTATAAATTTTAGAGTAAAGTCTATTTTTGACCATTCAACTATCGCTTCGGTTTGGTTTTGACCATAAAACTGCAAAACCATAAATCTTTGACTATCAAACTATCAAAACCGTTCATATTTGGCCATCCGGCTGTTTTGGCGAGCGGTTTTGCTGACCTAGACGACATGTGACGGTGGGATCCACATGTTAGCTAATTTCCCTCTCTTCTCTCTCCTCTCTCGTTCCGTCACCTATCGTTCAAAACCAAACCGAGCGCGATAGTTGAATGATAAAAATAGACTTTACTCTGAATTTTATATTTCTTTCAACATTCAGCTTAGAGAAAAAATACGAGAGTAAAGTGTACGGCCGGTCCTAAACTATCGCGAGTGTGTCATCCCGGTCCCTAAACTCTCAAATTGACCGTTTAGATCCTCAAACTTGTTCGGCTGTGTCATTTCGGTCCCTAAATTTACAAATCGTCCGTTCAAGTTCTCAAACTTGTTCGGTTGTATCACATCGGTCCTCAAACTTGATTTTGAGTCTCATCTGGGCCAACACAGGGTGATCTAAAAACTTTATATCAATAATTCATACTTTTTCATACAAACTCGAATGAAGACAAATTTTATATCAAAATTATAGTCCTCAATGCGATCTACAACTTTGTACTTGAAATTTTTTTATTTGAAGTCGTTTAATTTCAAATGATATAAATATACAACAATATTTTGGCACCTAAACAGTTTACATTCAAAAACTTGTCAACTACAAAGTTGTAGATCGCGTTGAGAGCTACAATTTTGATATAAAGTTTGTCTTCATTCGAGTTCGTATGAAAAAAGTATGAATTATTTTTTATATAAAGTTTTTAGATCACCGAACAAGTTAAAACCAAGTTTGAGGACCGATGTGATACAACCGAACAAGTTTGAGAAGTTGAACGGATGTTTTGTAAGTTTAGGGACCGAAATGATACAACCGAACCAATTTTGATCATCTAAACGATCAATTTAAGAGTTTAGGAACCGGGATAAACGCGACAGTTTAGGACCGGCCATACTGCTCAAAATACGAAGAGAGAAAGGACGGTCCGAACTCGTTAAAGCCGAGCGCCGATGCTGCCGAGTTCAGTGGTCCCCGGATCCGCAGCCGCCGCCGCCCGCTTCGCCTCCCGTTTGCCCCCTTTTCCCCAGTCGAAGTCCGCAGGCTCACTTGCGGCAGCGGCGGCGCTCACTTGCAAGCTGAGGCTGAAGCTGAAGCTGAAGCCATCAGGGAGACGGGCGTGAGGTTCCGGTAGCGTTTCCCCGCGTCCCTTCTGGCCTTGAGGCCATCTTGGGGCTCGACATCGAGGAGGAGGAGGGGGAGCTTCTGAGCTCCGACGGCGCTGCGAAATGGTACGGATCCTCACTCTCTCCAGTCCCTCACCATCTTTGATTTGTGCGGCGTTTTCTCTATTCGTCATTTGTTGGTCGATTTCAATCGGAAGAGTGTCGGAATCGCGGATTAAGCAGATCGACACTGTGAGGGCAAGGTGTTCGAGATTATGCAGATTAGGTTTGCTCGGCTTTGGGAAACAGAATTTGAAATCTGTTCAGCTGAAGGGGAATCAAATCTAATCGGTTCACATTTGGTTAGGGCTATCCTGTTCTAGTGCTGAGTATCTGCATGTGGGGCGGTGAAATTTGCTAATAGTGGTGATTTACCAGTTGAGGTCATGAGGGGAAATGTTTCTCCGTGCATTTGACAAGAGCCTTTGCAATGTTACTGGAGCATTTCGTCTCCCCTCTTACCGATTTTCTGGCCACCAGGTCCATGACTTCATTCTGCTCAGGAGGTATTCTCGAACTTCCAACTTCAGCCAATCTCGCTGAGGTTAGGATTAGTGTTTTGGGGAGGGTGCAAGGCCCGGGAGGGTGCAGGGTGATGGTGGAAGCTATTGATTGATGGCTTGTCCGAGACGTATAAGTGTGGTGGCAACAGTAGTTGATCTGGTGGCAGGAGCCACTACGTGACGGTGGGGTGGGGCTGAGGGCATGGAAGACGAGACAGATTGAGTGACTTCGGTAAGTCACGGCTTGACTGGTGGCCATGTATCTGACATCCAAACCCATTCCAATGGCTTCAGATATTTTTAGACTATGGATGGCATATTCAGATATACAACTGTGAGTTTAAGTCTGACGAAACTGAATCCAATATTCAGTTAACTCGATCAAGGTTCAGAGATAAAAATTGAGCAAGGCTTTGATCTTTTGACCGGCAAGTTCAAACAAGTTTGAAAACCTTTTATACCAGCAGCTTGTTTTGCTTAAGAATAATACATGCTTATGTACAAATATTTGAGATTTGAAGTGGGGATTTGGGCCCGTTTGATATGAACACGATTAGAAAACGATAGGCTTCATCACTGATCAAATTCACGGTAAATCTCAAGATGATCTAGGCATCTCTTGATCAAGGTAACACATACAAATAGGTAGGTAGCTGGTGGCAAGCTCGAGCGGTGATAAATTCGAATAGATGCTGCACTACACTTATATCTTACTCAGTTACCTGTGCGCATGCCAAGAACACAGAAGCAACCGCTCGAGCGATTTGCCATCGTCAAGCGATCATCACTCGATTCCTTCCATGCATACTTTCACCATCTTGCTAGACCTTAGTCACAAAAGTTCCTGGAACGATGGGTTGAGGAACGGGAATGCGGGACGAGGAACACGGGTTTTAAAAACTATGGTACGAAGGGGGTACACCTCTTAGGAATGTTTATTCGAAGGGCGGAACGCATTCCATTAGTTTTCGGGACGATAGTACGGAACGATATCACAATTTATAAAGCCATTATTATGCAAACAATATGATTAACTGAATTTATCTATAATTTTAGGGCTGATATGAAAGAAATCTATTCAATAAAGAACTTTTCGTAATATAGAGAAAGATAAAGGGCTAAACTAAAAGAAGTTGAATTCCTTATCCACTCCGTCTCCCGTGCGTGACTCACGGTCTCATGCATTCTGATCGACATCTGTGGCAGGGAGGTCTCATCGGAGGAGCTCGTCAAGCTGATGCGGCTTCTGTGAGTGTTGGAGGACGCCAAGCACCTGCACCTCGAGTCAGCGCGCATCAGCTCTGTCGCGCAGCACGGGGGCGGCACGCTCGTGGAGTTCCCAGCTTTCTCGAGCCTTCGCCGCCTCAAGCTGAGGGGACGTCTGCCCAACGAGACATGGCCAGCTATGTCACGCCGATTCAGAAACGTGTATCGGTATCGGATACGGATACGCCGATACGATATGGCATTTTCAAATTAATCTGATACGGCGATACGTTTAGAATATAAATTTAATACATAAAACAAGTCTCAAATAAATCATAAAATAAGTCTCACATAGACGAATTTAACATATAAAACAAGTCTTAAATATGTGAATTGAGCGTTCTAGTAAATAAGCAGCCACCACGACAGCATCTAGTCTCCAACTCTAAATAGAGAAAAAATAGATCTAAGAAAGAAGAAAGTAAGGAGCAAGAACAGAATGATTATAGTCAGAACCACTCACGGTACACATAGAACGCTAGCCCATCGGAGTTCTGTCACCGTCGGAGCCGCCGGCCGCCAGAGTTCATCGCTGCAGATCGAGATGGGAGGGAGTCGGTTCCATCGCCGTCGGCACCGTCGGCCGCTGGAGTTCGTCGTTGCAGATCGAGATGGGAGGGAGGCAAGACGTCGGGCAGGAGAAGACGAAGCGATCGAGCGAATACGAATAGGAAGCGACGTTCGGCGCTGCGGCAAGTTCACGTATATAATTGTGGAGGTGGGCTGTTTGGGCTGTGTTGGGCCGTATCGACGTCGACTCCGTCTTTATCGGCTAAGTATTGTTGTTTTCTTTTTTTGGTTTAATGTATCGATACTTCGCAGGACGTCCGCATGCTGTTCTGTTGCCGTTTTGCGTATCAGAGACGTCCGCGATACGCGAAACGGCACCTGACTGGCGTATCGGCGTGGCATAGATGGCCAGTGTCCGTGCAGTGGGCAAAAACTGTTGAGCCCTTCGACGCGGCCGCACGGGAGAGTCGCGGCCCGATGGAGCGGTGGCTGCGGCGCCGCTAAACCCCCTGGTGGCCACGACTCGGTTCTAGGGCACGGCGAGGCCTTCCGGAAGATGCTCGTGGTAGCGTCACGCTCTAGGTGACTAAGTTCCGCCTTCATTCGGGACGACGACCTAGGCTTCGTTCCTCCTATGAACCGGGTTTCGTCCCGCTTTGTCCTCGTCCCTCAACCGGGGACGAAGTTCCCGGGACACGGTATGCTAGCTCATTCTGCGTTCCGTGTGACTAAGCACTAGACCCGCGTTCAATCAATCCTTGTTGAGCCTCTTTCATCAGGGCCGCTGTACACCATTGTCTTCCACCTCCAGGCTCTAGCCCCCCACCAAAGTCGGCAAGGTGCCCCCAATGTGGTGACCTGGTCTAGATCCTCTCTTTTGCCGAGCTTTGCCCATGGTCAGCTTGATGCTAGTGTTGCTCACACGCTCGCTTCCCACCCAGGTGCAACTGATATAGCCGAAACATCTGTGCCGTCGCGAAGCACAGCCTTGTCATGGCTGCCGCCGTCAAGGTCCATGCTCAGGACATCAAGGAGCCGGGACATGAAGAGCATCACATTGAGGAGCTTCTAGTGAAGGTCTCAGGCCACTTCTAATTGTTGGACTTGCCGTTGTTTAACCGGTCGACGAGGTTGAATGTGATAGGAGTTTATGGCTGGTCATCGTCGAGCCGTTATGATAGGAGTTTGACCCATGGTTCGGTGCGTGGGAGCGAGATGAGTCCATTAGTGGTCGGATCACCTGCCGAGACCTCGCTGTCGCCGAGATGCCGTCGTCAAAATGTGGATGCCCTGTAAACTAACCTTTTAGAAATGTGAAACAATTTTGAGCAGCAGGTTATGTTCTTTTAGATTCTTTGTATCAATATCAACTATAGTTTCATAGTGATACAAACGTGAGAAACACCTTGCAAGAATGCAAACCGGACTTTGAATGTGGATGTGCTTATTTGCTCCATGCAATCATGTATTTTTAATTTTTAATTGTGAGATTTTGTAAAGTAACCCAATTTACATGTTTGTGTTTTTCTGTAGGATGTTGTATGTGAAGTGTGTGGTGCTTTTGGCTACAAGCATCTTTTGGTACAATGTAACAACTGCAAGAATTCTACTAGGCATCGGTAACTTCTCTTTCTACTTCAAGTTCATGTCTTCTTTTTCATATTAAAACACCTGAGTAAAAGAACAAAAATGCATGGATTTTGATTATTTGGCACATCGCTATTGTCTTCAAGATGTGGTGTTGACATCGTTGTGGTGTGCTGCCATGTCATCATTGTTTTCAACATGTGGTAACAACCTGCCTTGGGAGGAAGGGAAGGGATTAGGGAGGCTCCCAGATCTACTAGATCCCTCGTAGTGCCAAGGTTTTTATTACATTGTCATTATCTTCCAAATGTGTTCTTGACTTCACTTATTGAGCTATCCCTAACAAAAGCTTTGCCCTAGCTTCAACATGCGGTCCGACTTGGTCCAAGATTGTTGACATTTTAATGCTAACAAAGCAAACATGGGACTTCAAAGACCTTTAGCCAACTACTCCCATGATTTTATTTGTAAGGCTCATTTTGATTAGTTAGGACAAGCCTTTTTCCAATAATTTTTTTCGTACCAAACGAATGAAAATTATTGGAGTAGTTGTTGGATCAATAGACTTGTCCTAATGGAGCGAAATATGACTTGCCCTTGTAAAATAAGTGGAGGGATTCCCAAAAGTTCCCTTGAACCAAGCAAACTCATAGGGTTGACTGTGGTTACTCCTCGTATTAATTGTTTGAGTTAATTGAATCTGCGCCTTTATAGTGTCTTTGGTTCAGATAAGTACCATTACTATTTGCGGTACTCAAATCGTGCCATTACAATTTATAGTATGCTATTGCTTTTACCCCTTTGATGCATTTGTCAAAAAAATTGGACCAGTTTGCTCTTGTATTCTTCCTTTGACTCTCTTCCGTTCATCCGCCACATTGGCATCAAGGGCGCCGACCTAATTCTCTCCGGACCAGAAGAACGCCATTAGGTATAGCACCTCCATAATGTGAGTGGCCGGCCTTAATCTCCTCTCGTTCATTTGTTGCGTTGGTGTCGGCCTTATTCTTCCTAGCACAAGAATGTTGTTGGGTCTTGAAACTCTACCACGACGCGTGGCCGTCCCTTTGTGAGCCTCGCGAACACCCGCGTCTGGGAGGAGAAAGGGACCTTGGCCTTCGCCACCATGGTTGCTCCCGTCGACGTGGCACTCCCTTGTATGCTAGTGCTTGACATCCTTTGGCATGAGGGGAGAGGTGGGGCGACGCCGAAGCTCGACAACGTGGTGGAGGACATGGAGAGAGCCAAACAAGAGAGAGCCAAACAAGAGAGAGAAGAGGAAATGAAGGAAGAGGATAGGGGTAATTTGGTCCAAAAATTTTGACAAATGCATCAAAGGGTAAGTAACAGCGTATCTTGATGACCTGTAAGAATGTAACGGCATGATTTGAATATCACCAACAATAATGGTACTTACCAAAAAAAGAAACTATAGTAGCACATGTCCGGTCCCTAATTGTAGACGTCTGTGGTTTCTAAGGCACAAAAGATCTATCCTTAATTGGCGTGGTTTGTGGTTTTTGTAGATATTGTATGAATCCAGTTCTTTATGATGGCTCATCAATTGAATGGTTATGTGAGGATTGCCCCCCGAAACATAATGAAGTCGTGGAATCATTAAAGTGGAGGGGTGATGACCATCGCTCTATTCAATCGGGTTTGAGTTCTTCTATAATTGATGAACCAAATGTGAATAGAGTGGAGGTGACAAAGGAATCTTGGTCGTGGGGGCGTCGTAGACATAGGTCGCACAAGGCAAGAAGGTATAGCACTTGGGGGCATCGTAGACATAGATCGCGCAAGGCAAGAAGAGAAAGTACAGATGCTTGCACTGAACATTTTCCATATGGAGGTACATTCAACTCTTCTCAAATGTTTGTCGAGGAAAATTCAGAGCTCAATGATGTCGAAAAGGAAGGGGAAAGTGAAAATGATCACTTAATCTGTGATGTTGCAAGATCCCATCCATGTGTTATGGATGATTCTTGTCTTACAGAGCCAATTATGGAGCAGGAAGATGGTTCTAGTCATCCATCGGAAAGTGCAGAACAACCTTATCCATTGGAGGTGGTTAGTCCAGTTGTTTCAAGCCATTCACCCTCAGGCTCTGCATTAGAAAATGAAGAACAAGGAACAGAGGCAGGCTTATTTGCTTCAGTTAATGATGTTGAGCAATCCCATCCGTCTTTTACTGACAAAACTACTACTACATTGTCAAGCGAGGAGCATGGAGATGGTTCTAGTCCTACATTGGAAAGCTGGGACCAACCTTATCCTTTGGCGGTGGTTAAACCATGGGATGATGCGCCAAATACTATCCTAGGATGGAAGCCTTCATCAAATAATTCACAGCCAGTGCAATCATCAGATCTTGCTGTTGGGAATATGGATGTCTTGGTTCCTTCTGAGTGCTTGGACCCAAGGTCAATATCAAAGATTGTGGAGCCATCAAGTTACTCAAATGGAGGAGACTCTGCTGTAGAGAAATACCAAGCTGAAAGAACAGAGTTCTTGTCAGGCGCCAAAACTGTCACCCCTGCACTGGATAATGTCCAGGAATCAAGTCTCTCTGCAGAGCCAACAAGTTCCTCAAATGGAGTAGGAGATTCAGCTGGTGAGAAAAACAGTGCTGAAAGAACAGGACGCTTGTCGGGCATGGAAACTGTCACCCCTGCACTGGATAATGTCCAGGGATCAAGTACCTCAACAGCAAAAGAATGCTTGGTTTCTAATGTAGACAACTCTGATGAAGCAAATAGATCAAATAAGCGTTTTCTGTGTACCGTAGAAAATGAGGAAAGCCAATTGGAGGTACTTTCTCATCCAAACATCTTGAGTGACAAAGTCCATTGCATTCATGATGGCCTTAATGAAAGTTCTGATCCCAAGTCAGGGCCGAAGGGAAGGGATACCCAAAATGATGTACCAAGGGCTTCAGTTTCTGCTGGCAAAAATGTGGTTTGTAGCCAAGTATCACAAAGAGAAGATGTTACCAGCGAGGCATTGCCTTCCAAGAACGTTAGTCCATGCAGGGCAAAACAATCTAGCTTTATAAAGCAAGAAAACAGACACACTCAGCATACTAAAGATCAGAAAACCAAGCTCATTATGAAGGATGGAAATGCTGATCCTGCACAGCTGAAAAGTAGGCTATCAAAGCAACTTCTTGATACTTGCTTAGATGCTTCCTCGGAGTTGTCTTCAAAGACCAAGGAAGTAAATGATGACAATGATGCAGAGCCAAGATGTTCGACTTCTGCTGAAACTTTTGGGAATGTGGTGCCCATGAAAAGAAAACGACTTAGTTTACCCTATGGTGAAGATGCCGAAGCCATGCAGGCGGAAGATTCAAACCCTCCCTCCAGCGAGAATGATGGACAAGCAAGGATGAACAGGAGACATGTAGAAAGTGGTGCGATGAACCAGGGGAGATCTGCAGAAAATCATGAGGAAGTGCTATATCCAGGAAATTCAAATAATCAACATGTTAATAATCATACGCAGACAAAGAAGCAGAGAATGGCCAATAAAGATAAGAAAGCACCTTTACAGAATCCTAGTGTTCGATGCGGACCAGATGATGCTGATCAGTTAGCATCAGAAGCTGCAGTGGCAGAGGGCCACTGTAGTCTATCCAGGATGCCAGTTTCAGCACCTTCTGATCAACAACACTTTATTTGCACACAACCCATTGATAGACCTTATTGGACGTATGTTAGATGCCCTTAACCCCATTCATTCTAAAGCGTTCCAGTATTTTTCTCTCTGCAGTGCTAATTTACTCTTGTTTATGCTGATAGTGGAATAATGAAGATTGGCCAGGAGTATATTTCATTGGCTGCACACCTGTCAAATGAAGCATGCAAGAAGGTGCACAAACTATCAAGATCATTACCACCAGTAATGAAAGTAACAATGCATTCGAAGTTGAAAGCCTGGGCATCGAGGTTTGAGGCATCGGAACTTACTGCTGAAAGCATTGGCTTGTATTTCTTTTCGGATAATGTGAGGTGTGTGACCTACTGGCCCTACGCACAATTGTTTGTTTTGTATTTTCAGCTACATGCCGGTTTAAATGTTCTTGTTGCTTTTGTAGGCCAAATAAAGATCTGGATCGACTAGTGCAGTATGTCACTGATCATAGCATAGTTCTAAAATATGTTTTTGGCTTTTCCAAGCTGCTTATCTTCCCTTCTGCTCTCCTACCAGAGCAATACCAAAGTAAGTATCATATTTCAGATTTTACTAATGTCATGGATACAATAGGGCACTGCACCTGTTTTGCTTTTGCATCTGATCAGTGCAATTTTGCATTGCCATGCTTCTACTGCCATGGATACAATAGGGCACTGCACCTGGTTTGCTTTTGCATTTGATCGGTGCAATTTTTCTACTGTCAACGGCTACACTTGAAGAGTTTTTTACCTTCTTGCAGTCAAGTTCTTGTCTTTAGAGTTTAGACAGCTTAGCTTGTTCTATGGCTAATATTTTTGCAGTTCACTTATCAAATCATGCTGTTTTGTAGTGTTCCAAGGGAAGCACTATCTGTGGGGAGTGTTCAGGCGCCGTGGTACGAGCAAAGTAGCTGCCCAAGTGAAACAAAAAATCTCTGCATCACATGCTGCAGAGAGAGTGAAGCATCAAGACAAGGTGCAAGGCGGCACGCAGGACCAAGAAATGCCTCCTCCAAAGGGGACCATGCCATCTGAGAACCCACTGTCACCAGACACTGTCCATGACCGAGAAATGCCTCTTCCAAATGGTGCCATGCCATCGCTAGGCACCGTACATGACATTGGCACCGAGACTGACCCCGATGAACATAGGTGCAAGGTGCAAGGCGGCACCCAGGACGAAGAAATGCCTGTATCAAAGGATACTATGCCATCTGAGAACCCACCGTCTCCAGACACTGTCCATGACCAAGAAATGCCTCTTCCAAAGGGTACCATGCCATCTGAGAACCAACCGGTGCCGGGCACCGTCCATGACGTTGGCACTGAGACTGACCCTGGTGAACATAGGAAGAGTCACGCAAATTCTGAAGCTCCCCCAACCAGGCTGATTGGCCTCGTTGTTACGCAGACGCCAAGGGCAGAGCAGTTTATCAAGGATCTGGAAAATGAAGGCGCACTGGTGTTTGCTGTGAAAGGCTTGGTGAAACCCGGTCCTGTAAGGCACCAGGCCCCAAGCAATGCTGTTGGGTCACAACCAACCCGCGACAATCGCCCTCCAGCTTCTGAAGCGTAGCTGTAACCTTTTGTGATGTTTAGGACTGAATTGGATGGTCGTTAACCCTGTAGGAATGTAGGGGAACCAAATCCTCTGCAGTACTGCAGATGGACTCGCTGCCACTGACATGTGGGCCATAGTATCGGTGGGGCCCACATATTAGTGGGTGAGTCCCTCTGCAGTACTGCAGAGAAGACTCACCCGAATGTAGGATGTACCGAGCTGAAGTGAGCTGTAGCCTTTTTTCATTTGTCGCGTTTGTGGAACTCGAGAATCCTGCTCCTCCGAGCAGTGCTGTTTTCACTCTGTTTCGCCGCCCTCTTCCTCCTCCGCCGCGGCCACCTCCGCCGAGCCCACCGGTGCCACGGCGTCAAGCGAGCACGAGCACACCAGGCTTGCCCCCAGCAGCCCCAGCGCGAGCTTCCTGTCCTCCTTGGTGGCGGTCCGGCAGGGCTGATTGAGCCTGGCGCTCCGGCTCCCGCCCCTCGCCACGGCGGCCTCCTACTCCGCCGGCCGCGGTGCCTGCGGCGGGCTCGGGTGCGCGTAGAACACGCTGCTCGATGCCGACCACCGTGGCGGAAGAATGGCGGCGTCATTGGAGGGCGGCGCGCTCCTGCTGGGCCAATCGGCAGGGTCTGAGGACACGCTCTTGGACGACGTGCGACGTCGCCGCCCCCGCCCTCCATCGCCTCCTCTAGAGGCTGCCCTAGGGCACCGCCATCGCTGCCCAGACGCCGATCTAGGGTTGGGTGTCGGGGAGGGAGAGAACAACGAGCAGACGCCGCCTTGCCCCCTGCTGCACCCTCATCGTCTTCGTCCTCTTCTTGCTCCCCGCTTGTTTGGCCTTGACCGCCGCCGCCTTGTCCCCTGCTCCGGCCGCCGCTGCCGCTGCCGATACCCGAAACTTCCTCCATGAGCTCACAGCTCGGTGCTGCGCGGCCACGGCGGCTGCTGTTGTTTTGGCCCAGGAGAGGTCCAGGGCGTCACCTTATAAAGCTCATCGATCAACCCTAGGCACTATCATATCGGGTCCTTTCTAAACCTCAGACTCCTCGTCCGACACGTCCGCCTCTCCTATCTCGTAATCAAACCACACGGGTGGACTCCGCATCCATTGATGATGCCGTTTTTTCAGGCGCTGGAATAGGTACACACACCGTATATACTATATTGCAGAGAGAAAAAAAAAGAGAACAGCAGGATTAGAAATATGCGTGTGGTTTCAAAGCATACCACTCCGTCTAAGAGAGCCAACTGTGCTATCCATGCAAAATTGGCACCGAGACCAACCCCAGAAATCAAAGGAAGCCCCGTGCAATTTCATCAGAAATTAAATCTGGTTCTCTGTAAGGTTTGGCAATCATGTGCTCCAGGTTAGTTTAGAATTTCCTTGTTGATGCCAGGATGTCTGGAAGTGGAACTGAAATGTTACTGTGCATTTATGCGACTCTAACCAAGATTTATATATCATGCATTGTGCAGAATCTAGCTAAAAATTGTGTTTGTGTATATAGCTTGCATTGTTCTTGCTTTATGCTCATTTGGTCAACATGTGCTCATTTTTTATACATTTGAGCTCATATATATGCAATCAAATTGGGGACTTGTTTGTCACTAGACGCATCAATGAGCTAAGAGCCTAAGCAGAATGTTCAGGAGAGAGACCCTGAATAGAAACACAAGATCTTTTCCAGTTCTAAAACATAAGGATCGCAATTCACAAATACATAGTATTTTCTCCTTTTCTATGGTTTTGGTTTTCTAGATATATACATAATATTTTCTAGATACTCCATTGGTATTATTAAATATACTAGATTCCAATGCACTTTGCAGCATCATGACACGTTATTTGATGATAAGAACCTACTAAATTGAGACAATATAATACTACCGCATATGGTAGTAGCTACTAGCTAGCTGCTAGATCACACGACAAATCATATACGGAGTACACATATACACACATAAAAATATAAATAGACTTAAACTAGTTTCTAGATATAATTCTTTAACAATTCTCCTATCTCAGTTTGCGCGGCAATCATGTCCTACTAGGCTTCATCGTCGTTGACCTCGACCTCCTCCTCGGCGTAGCCCTGGGCGAGGTACTGCTTGACGATAGCCTCCTCCTTGTCCCGTTCCGCCTTCAAGATGGCTGCCATTGGGGCTAAAAGGATGCTGAGCTCCTCTCTTCTGCGGGGATCCGAGATATTCTTCTCGAGCTCTTCGGGGTCACCGGGGAAAGGCCTGAGGCTGAAACGATACTCATCCTCCATGAGCATGTCGATGTACTCCTGATTCACTCTCACCTTCTTCGTCCTCTTCTTGCTCGCCGCCGGCACGGTGATCTGCTTGCCCTCCTCTGCTACTGCCTTATTATTCTCTGCTCCGGCGTCAGCCTCCGCCGCAGCCTTGGTGACGTTGTTGATCTTGCCGACGCCGGCGGCGACGGCATCCGAAACCTCCTCCATGCCGGAATTCGCCGCAAGGTCTTCGCCGTCTTGCCGCATCTACCTATAGCTCGTCTATCTTATCATCCATCGCCTTATAAAGCCCGCAACCCTAGGCATTATCGGGCTCGGGCCCCTAGCTAGCTTCTCCCCCTCGGACACCGCCTTGTCTTCTCTGGCACACCGGGAAAGCGGCAAGGCAACCTATTTGGGTCAATTGGGCCGGACCAACGAGCGCTCCGCGACGCGGAGAAGGACCGGGCGTGCAGGCTCTCCGGCGACGAAACCCGGGATTACTATGTAGCTTCCGGAAACTTTTTAGGTTGGTTAGCTTGCAATATTTGAGATTCGTGCAGTCAACATGGGTTACACGATCTCCTTCGTTCCACGGCTCCGTTCATGAGAGAGGGGGCGGCGCCGCCGCCGCGGGCGGAGGGACGCGAGTCGGCCGGCGGAGGGTCGGAGGGGTGGGAGTCGGTGGAGGGGTGGGAGCCGGGCTGGGGCGGCGAGGGCGCCGCCGTCTGCAGGTGGTGGGCGAGGCCGGCGGCGGCTGTGGCGGTAGGGTTAGGGTTTCGGGGTTTCCGGGGTGGGGGCTCCAATGGCCGCTGGCCTTAGAGAAGAAAGGGAGTGGGGGCGGGGCGGAGGCGAGGCGGCGCGGGAGTGCCGCCGGCCGAGCGGGGCCGGACGGCTGGTTGATGGTGACCGGCGGTGGG
>OAMR01000920.1:50629-94073 GCA_900205405.1 Echinochloa crus-galli
CGGCGGTGGGGGCGGTGAGAGCCAGCGGATTAGAAAGGGCGGGTCGGCGCAGCGGGGGCGGACGGCGGGCGGAAGGCGCGGTGGCGGCAACCGCCGGTCTGGGTGGTGGAGGTGGCGGCGGGGGGCGAGGTGGGGAAGAAGATGGGGAGCGCTAATGGGCCTCGTTGGGCCCTAAGTTAACCCTCCTATCCGGCTTCCGCAAGCCAGATAGGAGCCCCCGACGAAACTGGCCGCCGACTTGCCGACGAAATCGTTCTTAAAAGGTATACATGTTATGTCATTCACATGAAATCCGGGCATACATCAGCTGCAATTTCTTCGTATCTTTCCAATATATTTGAAGTCACTAAGACATACTATTTGATATAGCATTATTAGAAAGCTTCCTTTACTAACTGTTGTCACAATTTTTCAGACACATTTTTTTTATTTTCTCATACATCACAATGTATGAGAAAATAAAAAAGTATTTGAATAGATTTCTAATAATGATTATTGGGGGTGGTTAAATGAGGAGAGTAATTTCCAATCTAGTCTAAGTCAAGATGCAGTACTCAAGTAAGATTGCCTATATGACTTAATATGTTTATGTTGACTTTAAATATAGTAGAGATTTTGCCTCATAGAGCATTTGAAAGGACACATCTATACGAGCCCCAGTATTAGTGTATTATTGAAAGGACACTGTACATCTATGAGAGTTGGGTGATGTCTAGAAAAAACATGAAGAAACAGGAAAGTACGATGTACATACTCCACCTGCTTTGTGGTAGGCTACTATCAGCCAGGTAAGAGTTATGACTTTGAGCGGAACTTGTATGCACAAAATTTACAATTCCAGGCATAGTCCATTATCCAATTTGTAGATGAGTGTATCCTGAAGTTCTAAGCGAAAGTTCAATTTAATAGTCTTTAATGAAATGTTGGTATATCCAATAGTATTGGGAATAGGCAAATCTCTTAATGCCCTTCAAGACTTGGTGTGGGGTTATTAGATATATAGGCATAACCATATCATAATTCTAAATAAATCGCAAATGTCCGTTAGCATTCGAGAGAGAGTACATCATCTATTAGTCCTTTTAGGCCAGTCTCAGTGGGAGTTTTATGGACAATAAATTGACTGTTATGTCAGTATTTTTGATGATGTGTCACTGTATTAATTAAGAGAGAGGTGAAATGAGTTTCATGGCGATGAAACTTCATGTACACGGTTATCTAGACAGCTTGTGTCTTGCATGTGACCTAGGAAACAACAATTGATGAAACTATACATTGAGAAGGAGGTGTTTCATCCTAATTTCAAACACTTTTAGATGATGTGTCACTCTAGGTAATTGTGTCCACGAAACTTCCATTAAGACTGGCCTTAGTGCTAATAGATATGGACGTGAATAGCATTTGTCCCTATATGTTCGGACCACCTTCCTCGTGGAATAGACATACTATAGACTATTATACACAGGGAATCCCAAAGGTTTGAGAATCTCTAAAGCAGTCTATCCTAAGAGTTAGTATGTACCGGCGAAAGGGAGACTGCACTGATGAACCCTTCGCAATTGCAAATACTGCACCAGGTAAAAAAGTGAAGAAGGTTTACAGGAAGCACTCCATATTTAGAGCATCTTCAAAAGATTAGCTAAAAAGACTAGTCAAATTTACTGATTTAGCTATTCTCAGAAATTAATTTGACTAACAAATAACAGAGTAATCCAACATATTTTATAAAGATGGATAATGAGGTAGGCTAGCTAAAAATAGCTAGCGAATGAGGTGGGATGGAGAGCCACTAAATTGGGAGGGTCATTTACAGAGTCTATTGGAAACATTTTTTCTCTGACAATAGTTAAATTTAACTTTAAAAAACGATTTGGTTTGTCTCTTGAAGATGCTCTTATTACAACTGCCCAAATTCTACATCACTACTCCTCTTGCCTCCGAAGTCCCAAATCAAACACTACATTATCATTTACCGCATCTTCTACAAACGCTCAGCACGAACGCCGTATTTGAATATGCTCCTTAATCATGTTTGTTGTGTCGACGACGATGTAAGTTTGTATTGTCCAGTATATTTTTATTTATCATGATTTCCTTTCGTAATTTAACCATGCAATTGCTAAACTTGTACAACAGCTTGATGTTAACTTCTGCTCTATATGTATGTAGCAAGCGCTGAATAGTCTAGTATCTTTGTTGACCGTACATTTTCGCGGCCGTACATTTTCCTACAGCTGATTTTTCACAGCCCACAGCTCACAGCAGCTTTTTCAAAAGCTACAGCTCAACCAAACACACCCTTAGAAAAGTACGTATCGAGTCTTCGTCCGGTCGCGAAAGACTTTGTAGGTTGCGTAGTTTTGTCGGTATAAATCGGCCAATTCTATATCACCAATGCAATTAATTAATGACACAAATTCCAGCAGGCAAAGACTTCGCATATATTGACGTCGAGTTTCATCACAGCCACAGCCACAGCCACACCCACACCCACACCGAGCTGCTACATTGCGGTCTCGCGCCGGCCGATAGAGAATCCGCCGAAGGCCTCTGCGCCGCCACACAAGTGCACATCATGTGTAGGGATAATTGCCGTAGCTAGGCGGTCAGGAAAATAAAGTACGTGGTACCTATAGAATGGAGGCACTGTCGTTCATCCCCCAATGCAATTGCCTTGCTAATTAAGCTAGCTTGACGTACGTGTACGTTCCTCAATCATCCCTAGAGAGTGATCAAGCTAAGCCTAGCTCCCGAGGTGGTGAGCTAGTATATATAGTAGCTCGATCATCATGATCATCCTGCTACGAACGACGACGATGCTTCGTGCAGCACTACTACTGTGTCTCTTGTTGTGACGACCCTTTGGCCTCCGGAGACATCGCCGACGACCGTGCTGGCAGCATCCGGATCTGTAATAATGGGAAGCACCGGCGCCAAGCTCGGAGGGAACAAGACGGTGGGCGGCTGCCCGGCGACCTGCGGCAACCTGAGCTTCGCCTACCCGTTCGGCATCGGACCCGAGTGCTCCCAGGGCCCTGATTTCAGGCTCACCTGCGACGAGAAGGAGACCACTCGGCCCCCCAAGCTCTTGTTGCGAGACGGCACCCAGCTCATCGACAGCATCGACGTTAGCTCCGATGGGATCAATGGTGGCTTACTCTCTGAAAATAACCTCTTGGTCTCTATCTGGCGTGCCATCCCCATGAAATCCGGTGTCCGCGTGTACAATTTGACCCTGGAACCCCCTGGTAAATCCTTCGCATATGGCTACATGTTCACTATTCTAAACATTACCGGCTGCGACCTGGATGTGTATTGGTTCAACCAGATGGCCAGCAACACCAAGATGGCTTGCTCAACTTGGTGCGCCGCCGGCGAAGAAGAAGAAGAAATCACGGAGACAGAGGCAAGGTACAACTGTAGTAGCAAGGTGGGAATGGGATGTTGCATTGTGATTATGCCAGTCACCCAGAAAATGATTCAGCTCAGTTTCGTCCACCGGAAAAGCAGCATCGGCGCATCGAGATCCAACCGGACCTCTCTATTGCGGGACAGAATCACCATAGCTGGTGGTGAAGATGATAATAACGGCTCTGCGCTCGTCTGGAGCATCGTCGACCAACCAAACTGTACTTCCGCCAAGAAAGACCGCACAGATATATATATATATATATATATGCTTGTATCAGCAACCATTCCAAATGCTACGACAATGATGGGGATATTACAGCAGTCTACGCCTGCAGTTGCGAAATGGGCTACAGCGGCAATCCCTACATTTGGACGGTTGCACCACCGACAAAGGTACATTTTTCTTCAAGGGATGTACCATGAAGCCACACTTTCTTTGATGTACTTCGATACTCTGCTTGACTAGTAACTAAAATGATCTTGTTTTCGCATTGTTTCACTAACGTATTTTTGCTTTACTTCTCACGTTGCTTCATTGGGCTTAGAGTGCACACACATTTTTATCTGCAATTCTGCACATACACTGGAACTGCACTTTTACTTCACCTAGAGTCCTAGACAACGCGTCTTGCTTAAGTAGGAGATGAGGTTTCCAAACTTATACTATATTTTTTGCACTTTAAATGTTCCCAAATAAAAAAGTTGACAACTACAAAATTTTAGCTCTCGTTTTTACATATATGATAAATGTTAAAAAAATATTTTGTTCCGTGAATGGTTTTGGATGAAAAAGTTGTTAACTACACAGTTTTAGATCTTCAAGCTCTATAAATTTGATACCAAGGTTGTCTTTGTCCAATTTTATATGAAAAAGTTATAATTTTTTCATTCAAAAAGGTTATACCGATTTTTTAGGACATACCACATGAGTAACTGCCAACACAAATAGATTTGCTCGAGTGATTACCGAAAGCGAGTGCCAATATTTATGCTCCGCATTTATTCTCACGGTTGATAATACCGATCATTACTTCATTAGAGCGTCTCCAGCAGCTTATCTAAAGTGAGTTACTGTACCTAACAACCACCACAATACCTAAAAACACTCCAAACCAATGCTCCAGCAGCATACCTATATGGTTTGCTATTTTAGGCTATGACCTAAATTTCTCTCTCCTTAATCTAAATGTACCAATCCAAATGTTGGATTACTATCATTTCTTCACTTATGCATGTGTTGTTGGAGAAGACAACTTTTGGATACCTAATTTTTTTTTCTCTTATACCTAAAATTGTTTTTAGTTCTCCAAATATACATATGCTGTTGGAGATTCTCTAAGTATAAAAGGATCATGAACCAAAAAATGGTGTATACAACCCACATGGCCACATGCATGGGGCTCCCTAAACTTGTTATACATTGTTATTTAGGTCCTCAAACTCTTAAGATGCATTTTTAGATCGCTGAACTAGTCTAGGTGTGCCATCTAAGTCCCCAATCTTTCAAATTTGTTTTCAAGTCCCCGAACTTATCCCAGTGTGTCGTCTGGATCCCCAAACTCTCATAATACGGCAAAAAAATATCTAGTGTGAGAATAAGGTGGAGTCCTCGTCTTCTCGCGTGTTTGGACTCGTGATGATACCCATGATGAGTTTATGAAAATATATTTTAAGAGTTTATGGACCTGGATGACACCACTTTACAGGTTGGAGGACCTGAAAATGCATTTCGATAGTTTAGGGACACAGATGATACATCAGAGCTAGTTTAGTGACATAAAAATATATTTTTAGAGTTCAGGAACTTAGATGACATATCGAAAGTTTAAAGACCACCCATATATTTTACTCTTCTCTGGAAGACATGCTTGCCGGGTGGTGCTGCCGGCACGCCAGGTAAGACCCGTAGCCATCTCTAGTTGTGTTGAACTCATTATTTTATTCCAGGACTACCTATTAAACCACTCTGCACTTTTCTTATTTTGAGTGTTTGGATCCAAAGGGCTAAAGTTTAGTCCCTTAAATAAATAATAATTACACTTATTAAACATTATTAATTATAAAACTAGTTATATATGTCATGTCTACTTCGCGAGACGAATCTAACAAGCCTAATTAAGCCATAATTAGTACATAATTATCACATGATTAATGTAGTATTACATTATCTAATTATGGACTAATTAGGCTTAATAGATTGGTCTCGCAAATTAGCCCTTATTTATGTAATGGGTTTTTTAATTAATCTATATTTAATACTTTCAATTATCATTCTTACATCGGATGTGATGGGACTAAAATTTTAGTCCAGGGATCCAAACACTAGCTAAGTATCGTGCCCCAAAACTTTGTGCACTTTTTGTGGAATCCGTGAGGATTCGAATATCTGTGATGGTTTATTTGAACGTTCGCAAGTGAGTGGAATATATGTTTTACTTAATTTTTGTACCATGAAAATGTTACATACAAAATTACAAATTCGATTTATATATACACGGTCACTATACGTGGCATTTGGAACATGAATAGGTAACAAAAATATTATTGAAACTAGGGTATAATCCAAAACCAAGCAGATCAGCTGATTGTACCCGTCGGTGTGGAAACATCAGTGTGCCATTCCCATTCGGCTTAGAAGAGGGTTGCTTTGCTAGGAAACAATTTCATCTCGTCTGCACAAATGCGACATCAGCAGCTGTCCTCGAATGGGAACAATCTCAGGTGGTCGATTTGAATGTTAACGAAGGGACACTGAACTACACCGACAAAACAGAAATTCTTGATTTCAGCTCGCCTGAAGGGCCCAGACTATTTATCGGTTATGGTTTAGTCAGCTCTTTGCGTTGGGTTGTTGCCAATCTAAGCTGCAATGAAGCTAAACAGAATACATCTGGGTATGCTTGTGTGAGTATCAACAGCAGTTGTGTGGAAGTGAACGGGTCATTTATAAGCCATGTAACCTATGTTGGATATCGCTGCAAATGCCCAGATGGTTTCCAAGGAAATCCGTACATTCGAAATGGTTGTCGAGGTACCCGTCGCATCTCACCTTTTATCCACTCTCACTCTGAAGCAAATATCAATCTATCTCTTGTTCTCTATTTCATATATTGCTTTGTCACATGTTAGAAAGGTCTGGTTTGCAGATATTGATGAGTGCCTTCAGCATGACATTTGTAAGGGCAGAGTCTGCAGGCCCGTAGATCACACGGTGCAGTCGGGGCGACCGCACCGGGCCCTCAAAATTAAGGGCCTCACTAATCACTAATTTATCTCTAATTATTATGCTAGTAATTTTCATGACTGGGCCAGGCCAGGCCGCCAGCACTAAAGCCCAAAGTCCAGGGAGCAACTTAATGCAATGCAAGGCTTCAGATCAATTGAATCGACGGCTCGCCCGTGGCCATGCGTGAGCACGATTGCACGGCCGCCAGACAGCCAGAGACGTCTTGCCTTCCAAGTTCCAAGCCAGGCTTCGACGCGATCTCCACTATGTGCTGCCCCGCCGACCGCTGACTGTGATTTACCGTCGCTGACTGCCGCCATTGCGATCTCGCCGAGTTCGAGTACTACCAATCCCCTATTGGTGCACTCTCAGAATCTCAATCTCTTACTCTCAAATCTATTTTTTTTATTTCAATTAGGGTGTAACGCTGGTGATTAAGTGGATATGATTGGGCTTTAATTATATTAATTATGCATATCGTATTTTACATCAATGCTTGATCACAGGTAGATTTTCTATCCGTACCGGAACTTCACCATCTTTATTATTTAATCTAACTTTAGCTTTTTGTCCTATTTATGATACATAGTGAAGTTAAAATATATTTTATTTATTTACATCTTTTAAATATAGGGGCCTCATTTTATACTTCGCACCGGGGCCTGAGAAACTTAGGTACGGGCCTGAGAGTCTGCAGTAACATAGGAGGATTCAAGTGTACTGAATGCCCACGCAAGACTGAGTATGATCCCACAAATAATAAGTGTACTAGATCAAAGCAGCAGGCTCTGCTCGTAGGTAAGCAGAGCTTATATTGTTGTTATTAATATTTACCTTTCAAATAAGGTACAACACATATATAAGAGAGAAGAACACATCTATGTAGGTATTATTATGGGGCTTTCTGGAGGCTTCGGCATTCTACTCCTGAGCTTTGTTGCAATATACTTTTTCCGTAGATGGAAAAGAAATATCCAAACGCAACTTCGGAGGAATTACTTCCGCAAGAACCAAGGTCTTCTCCTAGAACAATTGATATCACCTGACAAAACAAATATTTTCTCTCTAGAAGAGCTAGAAAAGGCAACCGATAACTTCAATCCCACGCGCATCATTGGACAAGGTGGTCATGGGATGGTTTATAAAGGCATCTTGTCTGACCAACGTGTTGTTGCAATAAAGAAGTCTAAAGTAACTGAGCACAGCGAGATCAAACAATTCATTAATGAAGTTGCAATACTCTCTGAAATAAATCACAGAAACATTGTGAAGCTCTTTGGATGTTGTCTTGAATCTGAGGTTCCTCTGCTGGTGTATGACTACATTTCCAATGGATCATTGTCTCAAGTTCTTCATTCTGATTCAAGAAATGATGTTTCTTTGTCTTGGGATGATTACATAAGAATCGCCATTGAAGCTGCGGGAGCTCTATCATATCTCCACTCTGCAGCTTCAATATCTATCTTCCATCGTGATGTGAAATCCTCAAATATACTCTTGGATGGGAACCATACAGCTAAAGTTTCAGACTTTGGTGCTTCAAGATTGGTTCCAGTTGATCAAACACACATTGTTACAAATGTACAGGGTACATACGGTTACTTAGATCCCGAGTACTTCTATACGAGGCAGTTGAATGAGAAGAGTGATGTGTATAGTTTCGGCGTGGTACTACTGGAGCTGCTTGTTAGAAAGAAGCCTGTTTTCACAAGTAAATCAGGCTTAGTACAAAACTTATCAAACTACTTTCGTCAGGCATTGGCAGAGAAAGAAATCACCGAGATAGTAGATTCTCAGGTTATCGAGGAAGCAACCAAGGAGGAGATCCTCAGTGTCGCCTCTCTTGCGGAGATGTGCCTAAGACAGCGTGGTGAAGAAAGACCTACAATGAAGCAAGTGGAGATGGAATTGCAGATTTTACGAAAGAAACGGGTTATCTCTTGCCAATCGTCTACAGCAGAATTGGGTGAGAAGGTCAATTTAGCTGTGAAACACAACCAACGATGTTACAGTTTAGAGGAAGGTTAATTTGGTAATTTATCGAGACATTAATCCAGAACGATTTGCTTTTTTGCGTGATTCGTCCGCGGGCGCCTGGAGCGACCATTCCTCCCCTGCCCTTCGCGTTTTCCACGGTCCGCCCGCCTACTTCCCGGAGGCGGCCCTGCCCGGCCGGCGTCAGCACCATCCCGTCCGCCTTTGGCTGGCCGGTGGCCGCAGCATCCCCTTACTCGGTTCAGCCCCAAAACAGCATAGAGATAGAGGTATATTCTGAAGAAACAAAGCCATACAATACAACATTACCTTCAGACTTTGAGAGAGCAGAGAGCCAGGCAGAGCTTCTCACGGAAGAGTGATGCTTAGTGTACGTGCTCACCAGTCGCCATGGGGAGGGTCGTCCTGTCGGACCGAAACGACGACCAGAGGGGGGGTGAATGGGAGTCTTAAAATATTAAAAAAAACCGGAGACACAGGCACTGCGGCAAGGAATTTTATTTCCAATTAACGTCCTCCATGGCAAATTCCACGATGTCCGCGATCCCTCCATCTCCGCGATGTGATCCTCGCAATGTCGCCACACGACCATCCGAAATCGTATCGCGATCGCCGGAATTTCCATCTTCGACCAACGCCCGCCGCACGAGCGTCCCGGTACGATGCATGGCTTTGTGGCTCAACCAGCGAACCCCAGATTTTGTGGCGTAATCCGGAAACCTCCCTCGACGATGTCCTCCCGCCATGCAGCCAGGTACAGTAGACGTACATCGCACGATCGCCTGTCCCTCGAACGCGAGCCTCGATCCACCCTTCACCGTCCCACGGTTCGTCAGCATGGCATCCTATCTCCGTTCTTCACTCGTCGTCGCATGTATCTCGTCTCCACCTGTCACCTGCAACCGCACCAGCCAAGAGACACGTCACACGCACACCGTGTTGTCAATCGCTCATCACCAAGGTGCTAGCCCACCGGCATCTCAATCTCCCCCTTGATGAGTGCATTGACAACACCACACCGCACAAATTTAATCGAGCTAAAAAGAAAAGTAAAAAGAAAGAAAAAAAAAATCTTGATCCCTAAAGACATTGACTAGCGAAAAAGCTAGACTCGACACAATCCCCAAAGTGAATTTCAGCAATTTCAGCAAAACTCCCCCTCAAATCAAAACTCCCCCTCAATTCATGCATATATCAAATCATGTTGTCTCAGCAAAAATCAAACTCCCCCTGCGAAAATGAATTTGTGCGCTACTTACTCTCCCCCTTGTTGACAAAGCACTCCATCAAGATAAATTTCGAGAAATATGTGAGAGAGCACAAGTAGAAACTTCTGAGACATATGCCAAACACTTATAATAGTTAACCAACAACACTAGCCATCTAGAGAAGAAGCAACGCAATGCCATGACCAATAGAAATTTAGAATTAAAGTCTTTTTTGAAAACAAATTAGCCAGGCAAAAACATGCAAAATCCAAACTCAGTACCAAGCTGAAAGCAAGACATATAGCAAGCTCACATGACAGTCCACAAAACCTTCAAGCAAGGTTCAATGCAAATGCTTCAGTCAGGTCTATGCCATGAAAGACAAACCCGTGGCACACACGTCACCTGCATCTCGGGCAAGCTGTGAGTAGCCAACTTAGGCTGCCATTCCAAGATCACCAGTCCATATGATATTCAATATACCCTCTTTTTCAGCATTCCATATTTTTCTTTTATAACCCAATTTTTATGCTGAATATATCCCATTTTTCTTTTAATGTCCCTGCTGATCTGGGATCTTTTGACAGCCCCTGGACTATAGGGTGCCCGGTTCATGTGTGTCTTTGCGACACAAAGAAACTTTCCTTCCATAGGCCCAAAAGAAGCTACATTTGCAATGACAAATTCTTTGACTCATTGCAAAGAAAGCTAGCAAACCGAACCATGAGCAAGATATATGTCGAGAATTCAACAAGACACTAAGTCCAGAGAAGCACGCAAAGCCCAACATAAATTTTTAAGTATATATATGTGTTGTTTTCAAAACAAAATTGGTCACGCAAAGCATCAAAACCTCTCCAAAAGCATCGGTCGCAAACTAGCCAAAACAAGTATAAAGCATATGTAACCGAAGCAACTTACAATGATACTAGAATGGGTAACACACCCCGAACTCACCACGCAAACGTGCAAACGTGGTTTGATCGAGTGGTTTAGTCAGAATATCAGCAAGTTGCTGACTAGTATCAATGTATTTAAGCTCAATATCACCCTTCTCAACATGATCCCTCAGAAAATGATGACGAACCTCAATATGTTTCGTCTTAGAATGAAGCACAGGATTCTTTGCAACACTTATAGCGCTAGTGCTGTCACACAAGAGAGGAACGCGAGAAAACGACAAACCAAAATCGCGGAAGGTAGCTATCATCCATAAAAGCTGGGAACAACAACTAGCAGCAGCAACATACTCGGCCTCTGTAGTAGATTGAGCAACATTGGATTGTTTTCTAGAGGACCAAGAAACAAGTGAAGAACCCAAAAACTGGCAAGTACCCGATGTAGACTTTCTATCCAAACGACACCCAGCAAAATCAGCATCCGAATAACCACACAAACTGAGAGTCGAAGCAGTAGAGTACCAAAGACCAAATTCAGGAGTAAATCGAAGATACCTCATTATGCGTTTCACCGCCTGACGGTGAGAAGTCCGGGGGGACGCCTGAAAACGAGCACACATACACACAGCAAAGTGTATATCTGGCCTCGTAGCAGTCAAGTACAGCAACGACCCAATCATGCTTCGATATTCCTTTTGATCCACGGGCTCGCCGTCCTCATCAGCATCCAAAGCTGCGCTAGTCGGCATGGGCGTAGAAATTGGCTTTGCATCATCCATAGCAAACTTCTTCAGGACATCCTTAGTGTACTTTCCCTGATGCACAAATGTACCTTCCGAAGTTTGTTTTATTTGTAAGCCAAGAAAGAAATTCAGCTCGCCCATCATAGACATCTCAAATTCTTTGCTCATCACATCTGCAAACTTTTTCACAAGAGCATGAGAGGAACCACCGAAAATGATATCATCCACGTAAATCTGAACTATTAAAGTGTCATTGCCTTGCCTGAGGAGAAACAGAGTTTTATCGACTGAACCCATTTTGAACCCGTTTTTAAGCAGAAAAGTTTTCAATCTAGCATACCAAGCACGAGGTGCTTGCTTCAAACCATATAAAGCCTTCTGCAACTTAAAAACACGATCAGGAAAATTGGGGTGTTCAAAACCAGGCGGTTGTTTAACATAAACTTCTTCTTCTATAAAACCGTTTAGAAAAGCACTTTTCACGTCCATTTGATACAGCTTATAACCACGTGAAGCAGCAAATGCAAGCAAAATACGAATAGCTTCTAAACGAGCAACAGGAGCAAAAGTTTCACCATAATCAATACCCTCTTTTTGAGAAAAACCCTGAGCAACCAACCTAGCTTTATTTCTAACAACATGACCATCTTCCCCTTGTTTGTTCTTAAAAACCCATTTAGTTCCAATTGGTTTACAAGAAGGAGGAGGATCAACCAAAACCCAAACCTGATTCCGTTCAAAATTTTCTAACTCCTCATGCATGGCATTGACCCAATTAGAATCAGATAAAGCATGTCCAACATCTCGGGGTTCAAAAGAGGCAACAAAAGCAGTATGCGCAAAGACACAATAGTTTTTATTTTTCATACCTCTGTTCCTTGTCGTGCGCTCATCCAGATTACCTATTATGTTCTTGGGAGAATGACGATTCTGAATGTGTCGTGGTGCTGTACGTTCTGAAATTGCCTCCCCCTCAACTACAGTCGGTACATGATCAACAGTCGGTGAAACTGCAGGCTCTGCTGTGGATGTACGTGTCAGTGATGGTCCATCCTCCAAAGTGGTGGAGGGCTCCTGCTCAACATGCGCGTCAGGCTCCTCCTGAGCTGCAGGCTGGGCATCATCGTCGTCGTCGTCGTCACATCCATCTTCCTCTTTCTCATCCTCAAAAATATCCTGCCCGATCTCATCATCACCTGCACACTCAAAAACTGAAGAGAAACAAGGCATTGTCTCGTCGAAGGTGACCTCACATGTCTCATCGATGCGGTTAGTATCAATATTAAGCACACGGTACGCTCGCCCTTGCAAGGCATACCCCAAGAATAACCCATCAGAAGAACGCGATTCAAATTTATCCAAATTTCCCTTTTTCAATATAAAACACTTGCAGCCAAAAACTCGAAGGTGGAAAACTTTGGGAGGTCGATCAAATCTCAACTCATAAGATGTTTTTCCCAGAAAAGCTCTCAGAAAAATGCGATTAGCAACATAGCAAGCGGTGTTGATAGCCTCATCCCAGAAACGTCTAGGAGTTTTATGTTCATCAAGCATTGTCCTAGCCATCTCAACAAGCGTACGATTTTTACGCTCAACAACACCATTCTGGGGAGGAAGAAGGAACATAAGGTGAGGAAAACTGATGATCTAAACCATGTTCTGAACAAAAAACTTTCATACGAGAATTCTTGAATTCTGTACCATTGTCACTGCGAATTGCTCTAATGGCATTACTTGAGAGCTCATTTTTCAGCTTCAGAACAAGATCATGAACATGTGAAAAAGCCTCATCCTTAGATTCCAAAAAGAACACCCATGAATATCGAGAAAAATCGTCCACAACAACGAGCACATACCACTTCCCACCAGCAGACCGAACACGGGCTGGACCAACAGTGTCCATATGTAACAGTTCACCCGGTCGTCTCGTCATCACTTGAGTGATAGGTGCATGAGAAGCAGCAACCATTTTTCCATGTTTGCAGGGAGCACAAATCAAATCCTTTTCAAACTTGAGTTTCAGCAAACCATCAATTAAATCCAAGGAACTCAAGCGACAAAGCAAATCAAAACTCAACTGGCCCAACCGACGATGCCACTTCCAAATCAGGGGAGAACCATGAGCAACTAAACAACGAGTTTCACCAAAAGATTTAGACCGCATAAAGGTTGTGGTCCTAGATATCCCTCGGCCAACCATAGCCTCATCATTCTTTTCCTCCTGATCGGATGATGACTTGGAAACATACCAAAATACATCAGGCAGGCCTTGGGAGCATCGCTAGGCAGACACGAATAGCTGCGGATGAGCACCTGCCGCATTCTTTCCATGTCATTGTTTTCCAAGAGATGATGGCGAAAACTCCGACACACGCGGTTGCAACTGGGTTCTGTCGGCCAACCCATTTTTCTCGTGAGCGAAAACCAGAAGAACAGACAGCTGGCTCATGTCTCAAAGCTGGACGATCATGAGTACCACTTGTGGGGTACTGCTCACGTCGTTCAGCACGCATCCTCCGAAAACAAAACTCATAAAGATGACCATCACGATCACAAAAATCACAATGGTAAATCTTACGTGCTGGAGTGAAAGAGGCCTTAGCATTAGAACCAGAAGCAACAAAAATATGCTTTGTAGAATCATCACAAGAAAAACCACTTGGCTTAGCATTTTGTGCACACTTGAAGTGTTTTGGCTTAGGCACCCAAACCTGTTTTTTTGGAGCAGATCTAGATGTCTCAACCAGCAACCCATCAGAGGTGACATCTGAACCCTTCCTAGGAGGTGGTCCAGTATATTTAGTCAAAGGTGGATTCTTCTCATCAACAGGTGGTCCACTTTTTTCACCAAAAACATGTTTCAAATCATAACCAGGACCAAAACGCTCACCCCGTTTAATTTGAGCAATAGACATACCAATTTGGGGCTCACGAATAGAACACCAACCAAGAATAGTTCTCAAATGCTTATTTTCTTCTTCCAAATTAACAACTTTAGCCCTTAAATCATTAATTTCAGCAACAAAATTAGGACAAGTTAAGCATAGAGGAAGAACCGGACAAGCATGTTTTTCCAACTCAACAATACGTGATTTAGCAACATTTAATTCAGATTGTAAAGTTAGACAATTCGAGTAATCCGGCAAATCAGGACAAATGTGTTCTTCAAGATTTTTTACCCGACATAAAGCATTATCCAAGTCAACTTTCAAAAGTGGGCAAGAAACACACGCACTAAGCAAATTCAACCGAGAACGAAGTTCATTTAATTCAACATTAAGTTTATCTCGATCATCAACAGTGGAAGCATACTTGGTTTGCAATTCAGAAAGCGAACTCATATGAATTGAGCATTCTTCACATTCACTAGATTCAACAGGAGTAAATGTATCATTTTTCAGAGTAGCTAATTCAGCACAAGTTTTATCATAATCAGCTTTAAGTTTAGCCAACACTTTATTTTGCTTATGAACAATTTTAGTTAAATCAGCAATTCTTTGTTCTGCAGAAGTATCTACCTCATCATCAGAAGTTTCGTCATTGTTGTCGGTTACATCGCCCTCCAATGCCATAGTACATATCCCGCCGTTGCTGTCGGCATTAGTGATGAAGCAAAGTCCATCAGTCTTCTTCTTGGGTGTCTCGTCCTCGGAGTCTGGATCGCTGGAGTCCGACGAGCCATCTGAAACATAATTTCCAAAAGAAGATAACAAAACATGTGCAGCCTTAGCGACTTGCTTATCAGAGTATTTTCGTCCGCCTTTCTTCCATTGCTTTTCCTTCTTCTTTTCTCTGAATTGCTCCTGGCGCCTAGAGGAACTGTTTCCCTGCTCGGAGGACTTCATCTTGTTCGGGCAATCAGCAGCAAAGTGTCCTCGCTCACCACAGTTGTAGCAGCCATCTGAACGTCTTCTATTGCGCCTGTTGTCATACACACGCTTGAACTTGTTGGAGAGCAATACAAGCTGATCATCATCTAACACTTCCAACTCCTCATCTGCAACATGACACAAGGAAGACAAAGCAAAACTGGAAACATTTGGATTAGCGTTAGCGTTAGTCTTATTTCCAGAAATCAAAGCCATTGGAACATCCGAAGAAGAAGCAGCTGTGGGATTTTTCAATTTGCGTTTAGAAACAATTTCGATCTCTTTTGATTTCAGCTTACTATAAAGCTCATCGGTGGTGAGAGTCTCATAACCTGCAGATTCAACGATCGCCTCAACTTTCATATCCCATTCATCATTAAGCGAGTGTAATAATCTGAGAGCCCTAGCATGATCATCATAAGGCATATTGCTATTCAGGGCTTTCATCTTATTAACAATCACTTGAAAACGCGCAAACATGTCATCAACAGATTCACCAGGCAATTGGCAAAAAGCATCAAATTCTTTTCGATGAATCTCAAACTTTCTAGTTTTCACAGTTGTAGAACCCTCATGATATTTTTTAAGTTTATCCCAAATCTTGTAAGCTAGGTCCTCACTGGAAACACGATCATATTCAGATTTACAAATTGATGATTGTAAAATGGCAACAGCACGATGATTTAATTCAAGCTTTTCGATCTCAGCGGCTACAGTCGGATCCTCAGCTGGAATCGCATATATAGCATCTTGTGTGATTTTCCACAGCTTCAACGACTTGCCTTTGAGATAATTGGTCATATGCGACTTCCAGTAATCATAATCTGTGCCATCGAAAAACGGAGCGCGAAACTCAAACTTGTCACGGGTCGCCATGGTTTTCAGCATCGATTGAGATATAGAAAACCTAAACCGGCTCTGGTACTAATTGTCGGACCGAAACGACGACCAGAGGGGGGGGGGTGAATGGGAGTCTTAAAACATTAAAAAAAAACGAAGACACAGGCACTGCGGCGGCGGCGAGATCCAAACCGAGATGCAAATAACAAAAAAACAATTCACAAATATAAATGATTGAAACGAGTAATTGTTCTTACAAAAATTGCATCTAGCCTCCGCCCGATCGTCCTCCCTCTCTTAATTGGAGAGATTAACAAAAATCCCTCGCTAGGAATCAAAACCCTAGGCTAGACAAAAAGGAAGAGAGATGGTTCCCGGTTACTGTAGCGCTTCGTTACTGTTCACGTCCGTGAATAGTAACCGCGGTACTGTAGCAAAAGGAATACGTCTCCCAACCCCAGGTGCCACGTATTTATATCCCTAAAGGGTGGCCTACCTAAATTACAACTCTGCCAATACGCAATCAATTAGGACTCAATTTTCAACGCGTAACGGCAGGAATTTTATTTCCAATTAACGTCCTCCATGGCAAATTCCACGATGTCCGCGATCCCTCCATCTCCGCGATGTGATCCTCGCAATGTCGCCACACGACCATCCGAAATCGTATCGCGATCGCCGGAATTTCCATCTTCGACCAACGCCCGCCGCACGAGCGTCCCGGTACGATGCATGGCTTTGTGGCTCAACCAGCGAACCCCAGATTTTGTGGCGTAATCCGGAAACCTCCCTCGACGATGTCCTCCCGCCATGCAGCCAGGTACAGTAGACGTACATCGCACGATCGCCTGTCCCTCGAACGCGAGCCTCGATCCACCCTTCACCGTCCCACGGTTCGTCAGCATGGCATCCTATCTCCGTTCTTCACTCGTCGTCGCATGTATCTCGTCTCCACCTGTCACCTGCAACCGCACCAGCCAAGAGACACGTCACACGCACACCGTGTTGTCAATCGCTCATCACCAAGGTGCTAGCCCACCGGCATCTCACGTCCTCCACGGAGAAGCTAGTGTGCGTTGTTTTGGCGGTTCTGGCCGTCCTGCCGCCGTTGTACATCGACCCGAGGCCCGCGGCGAAGATGGACGAGGAGGAGGAGGAGGAAGGCGACTCGGCGCTGCTGCTGGTGCTCATCCTAGCCATCAACGCGACGTGCTTCATGGACCGGCGCGTGGTCAGGTTCGACCCCTACTGGATCCACCGTGTGTGGGAGTCCTTCGGCAGAGCCGTGCTGCTCCTGCTGCTCGGCTGTGCTACTATCGCACTTGCATAGGCAAAAAAACAGAAGAAAGATCCGACATACTTGGTGCTTGTCTGCTTGGTAGTGGTAGGGGGCAAGATGGAACTGGAAAAGAACAAGCAACTTGCGGGGAAGTGCCGCCGGTCATGCCGATGACAGCCTGACCTGTGCGCGGCCACCGAGTGCAGAGCCCGCCGTCGCAGCAGCTCGCGGCGCAGACAGTCCTTCTCTACCTTCTGAAGCAAATATAGCTGAAACAGTGAAACAGTTTGTTGATGTTCAGGATCAAACTAAATAGGCTACCACACAGGACACGTGAGCACGTGGCACTGTGGGTTTGGCAGGAAATCAAGGCCGTTAACAAGCAACTGTGAGCCCGTTTTTCCCTTAGTCTGAGATTTGATTGCATTAACCAAAATGAAAGCTGAAATTTGGTTAATAGATTATGACAAATCATCAGACTATACAAGTGATTATACTAGGTTGCACTTTTTTTTTTGTTAATGATACTTGGTTACATAGTTGAAAGGTGAAAGCTGGTTAAAATTCTGTAAGAGGGTTTAACACCCGTGTGATCATCTAGAAATATTGTCGCGTTCAAGTAGTAAGGGAATGTAGAGACTCCTGTTTAATTGCCTCACTTGTAGACCTTTGATGGCAAGCAATGTTTGCAGCGGATGGTGTGTGATGATATATACTTCTGTTCTCTGTATGGAATGGGTTCGGAGAGAAAAGAGGGAAACCTTTTATTTCGTGCTCCACCCAGCCCTTCTGCGATGCACTCTGTTCATAGGCAGGAAGTGCAATGCAATTGGAAAGTCATATCAACCCCCATCTTCCCTCTACGCTCATAATGGAGCAACATCCATTTTGAGGTGTAATCATCCGTTCTGTTGAGTGCAACAAACATCAATAAGTGACCTTAACAGGAAGTGAAATGGATATAAAACCTGATCTCAAATTTCTAGCAAATTTAGTTATCAAATGACGAGGTCTCGCAGTCAATTGCTGCTATTATTACTAGCATTTGGGATGCATGTTCATGCATCTACAGCTAGATCACACCAAAACAAATCATGCAAATTGACAAGTTAAAATCTGGTGGGAAAAATCAAACAGCCAACTGACCAAGAGACAGTTGACTCTGGTGAAACCCACATATGAGCAGATCCAACATGGTGTCAAGGCACTAAAGGTTTTAACTTAAATCATTGAGTACCTTAATGTTGAAATGCTAATTACGAAAGTATGAACAGAGCATGACTCTAGATTGAGATGAGATTCCAGGACCATCCTTTGTTGCAGGACAAATTGATAAGATACCACAAACATATATGATCAAAACTGTCTCCAATCAATCAACTTTCCATACATTATTTCTGTTCATATACAATCAAATTGGGAACATTTGTATCATCGGGGGTATCTATGAGCTAATAATGTTCAGAAGAGCAACCCTGCTTTGAATCAACCTCCTGAAGAGAATCTCGACACCATCTCCAAGGTCTCCCAAGCTGCGCTCAAGCGCCTGCAACTGCCGCTCTTCGCACACAACCTTTCTTTTCTGGAACCTCTTGGAAACAAGGGACCATTTGCTCGCACTTGTTTCGCAAATTTGCTTTGGCAAGAGCCGCGACATGGATTCAAGTAAATAGACTGCCGTCTCTCTGGCTTCTGCCATTAGTTGGACCACCCTGCAACCTTCAGCAGCAGCTTTGCTGGTCGTCTTCTTCAAAGGCTTGTGTGCCTTTTTCGCCAGACGGATGAAAGACACAATTTTGAGCTGGACAGCTGCATCATCTCCCCTCTTGAGCACCGAGCGCAGCTCCTGGACGCCTGTCTTCAGATCCACCAAGCTCTCTTGCATGGTGTTGCAGAGGTCGATGAGCTCAAGGGACCTGTCGAGTTTTTCCTCCGCCATCTTCCTTTGATGGGTCAAGGCTTGGTTGCTGGGCAAACACATCGTCTCCTCTACACAGCTGTAGACGTTGCCAAGCCTCCTCAAATCATCACATGCTACCTCAATGGACACCGAAGGCGAAGAGAAGCACGCCTTAAGGTTCAGCAGTTCATGCTCCACATTGAACTCGGTGAGTTGAGGAAAGGAAGGCAGACTTGTAGACCTTTGATGGCAAGTCATGTTTCCTGTGATGATGTACTTCTGTTTTCTGTATGGAATGGAAGAGAAAGGAAGGAGACTTTTGCTGTGTATGTGCCCAGCCCTTGTGATGCACTCTATTTATAGTCGGGAAGTACACTGCAATTGGCAACTCACCTCAGCTACCATCTACCATCTATTCTCAATAATGGAGCAACTTCCTTGCCACAGTGTAATCATCGGTTCTGTTCAGTGCAACAAACATCAATGAGTGACCTTGACAGCTTGTGGTGTCTGAGCAAGACAGCAAGTCGTGCACACGAGCAGGTTCTCAAAATCAAGGTCGGAAATCCAAAAATAAAAGGAATTGCAACCCAACATGTGCTATATTGGTGAGTGACCAGCTAACTTCACCTTCAAACAGTCTGTCAATCAGATCCACAACTTCTAACAGTTGCACCTGCACGGCTGCACCTAATGCCTCTGTTATCTGCAGCACCATACGTTGCCTATACATTAAAATTGCTAACAAATTTTCCACTTTTCATAACCAAAAACCATTTACCGAATAAATTAGTAATCGGCAAATTAGTTGTCTGAAATCAGACTTGTGTTTTGAATATTAATTGTTGGGCATATGGACACGAGTGCTTTACTGAAATACAGATGGGCACATCTCAAGCAAAATAAAACAGAACGTAAATCATGCAACTGTCTAACTGACATGTTTGTTGAAAGATAATTGACCTCACCTTCCAACAATCTGTCAGTTGGGGTCTCAACATCTTATAGTTGCAGCTGCTCTTAGTCCTCGTGCAAACATTGTTGGCTTGTCCCTGCTACCAGCAACACAAACCACCACACATGCATTACAGTCCTTAACAATTGTTTTGCCTCTCATTTATGCAAGAACATAAACACCATTTAAGAAAATAGAAAAAAAATCATGAGTACAGAGATCTTAACATAGAAGGTCATGAATCAACAAAGGGACAAGTTCTATTTGATAAATTACCAATTATTGCTTAAAATTATAGGATTAGACAATAAATGATAATAATTAGTATTGTCAATCTGTCATTTCCAGTTGTTTTCAGCAAAATGGACTGCATGCACGTTCAAGTTCATCCAAAGCTAGATTCCAAAGGAAAAGTAGAGAACATTTAGATAATAGGTTGGAACAAAACAGACAAGTTGCTAGCTACATGATATGAAAAGATGACAAAGCCTCTGTATACGAGTACAATGCTCAACCTTCATAAAGGTGTTCAACGCTCATATTGCTGTCAGGTTTCATCTGCCAGGGACAAGATCCACCACAAAGGGGTCATTGTAGTTGAATATGATATGAATCAGATAAAATATCAGGAACAGTTGCAGACTCTCTCAATCGCAACGAGCTGAATCGGTGATAACATGTGATTAAGAGACTAAAATATAGGTCTGGTTCTTGCACATCTATTGATATATAATAATGATTCATGTGCATACTAGTCAGGGTAAGCTACTACCCAATACAACATGGCCTCGAGCTGGCTTGTTCATCATTCTCAGTTGCAACAGACACAAACACGATGCCTTAATCACAGTTTTAAAAGCTGTGAGGTAGCATGACTATTTCAAAGATCAAACTCAAACCAACTACTAACTGGCTCCGTAAAACATATAGCTCAAAAGAATCAGTAGTTTGCGCAACATCAGTTATTATTTCTTAGAGGAATTTGAAGCAACAGTAGGATCTTAATGAACAGTACATATTTCAGCCTTTTTAGGAGACTTCCATCCTTTTTGCCATCCCTATTATGTACCCACAATAACCACATTAAGCTAACCAAACTCCAGTTGGCAAGTTTTCGCCGTACATGGTTAAACTTTCTTTCTTCAACTAAGAATGTTGTTTTGTGTACAACCTAGAAAGGTTTCCAAAGATGGATGGATCCTTTAAAATGTGGGTGCCATCACAAAACACCGGAGCAAAAGGTTTCAGTATTGTCTATGCACTAAAAATGTTTAGGAGAGAGACCCTGCTCTGGATCAATGTCTCAAGATCGCCCATGCTGCACACTAGTGCTTGCAACTGTTCCTCCTTTACCACGACCTTTCTTTTCTGGAATCTCTTGGAAACAAGAGACCATTTGTTTGCATTCGTGGCGGTAATCTGCTCTGGCAAGATACCAGACATGAGACGCGAATTCAAGTAGAGAGATAGCGATCTCTCTGGCTTTGAAAAGTAGCCTGTCAGTCTGCAGCCTTCAGAAGTTGTATTGTTGCTGGTCTTCTTGAAAAACTTTTGTGCCTTCTTCGCCAGACGCAAAAAAGGATGCAATTTTGAGCTGAACAGACATATTGCCTCCTCTCTTGAGAGATGGTTGCAATTGCGGCTCCTAGATCATCTTCAGCTCTGCTAGACTCTCTTCCATGGCATTGCACAGACCAATCAACATGAGGGACTATTCCAGTTCCTGCTCTACCGGTTTCTTTTGTCAGGGCATGGAGAAGGAAGCTTGGTTGCTGGGCAGTAACATGATCTCCTCTATGCAGCTGTAGATGTCTCCAAGCATCCTCAAACCATCACACAACGTGTCAATGGTTGGACGTGATGAAGAGATACACACATTGAAGTCCTGCAGCTCTTCTTCTACTATGGTCTCAGTGGAGAAAGGTTTTGAAGGCAAACTTGTAGACCTCTGATGGGTAGCCATGTTTGCAGCAGAAGGTGTGATGGTATGGTTCTAAATATTTTGGAAAATAAGAAAAGGGGTACAATACTCTGCTGGTGCTAAACCATTGTTGAGCATCATATATTTATTGGCAAGAAGCAGAAGAAATGCCAATGCCAAACCCATTGGACAACGAATTTCAGTCATGCTCTATTAGTTTTCAATAATGGACTAGTGGAGCATGTATTCTTCTGCAGCATACACATATGTCTCCAAGTTGATATCATTGTTTCTTGTCAGAGCAACAGTCGTCAATGAGTATGAGTGAGCTTAGAAGCATGTGATGTCTCAGCAATTGGTGGCAAAGCATCTGCCCGTGTGCTTAGCTTAACTTAAAATCCAGATTGGCGAGCACAAGCAAAAGAAATGCAACTCAACAACTGAGGTGTTTGTAGAAGGAACAGCTGCCACCTTCTAACAGCATGCCAATTTGGTTTCTCAACTTCTGAATTCTGATAGTTGAACACACACCTCAATCCTCATGCAGCATTGTCGGGATGTCTCTTCTATCTACAGCATGATCCACCACAAGTATGACGTCCAGCAGTTCTCAAAGGCGCAATATTTTCTAGCGCACACAAGGTGATGTTCCTACACAGACAAAAGGCATGATGGCATCGACATTTCACCTGAACAACAAAACCATGTCCTCCTCTTCAGGAATTATATGTATTTGTTGCTTCGGATTTTCATCTTTAATTCAAAAGCTGAAAGCTGATGAAGATATATATATAACTGGTGTTTCTCAAAGGACCATCTGATATCTGCAAACAAGATCCATAACACTTTGACACATGCATCTGAATTCTTTATAGATACTTTGCTGTCATATAATTTGAGCCAAGTTCATGGTCATCCTATTAGTTGATCAATAGAAGGTACAACATGGGCAAGATTCCCAAGAAGGGCACAATAGAAACGATGTGCACGTTGTTAGTGAAAGGAAGAGTTGACTATGATTCAGATACCTAGTTTCAAGTGTAGCATGAACTATCCACCTTGCAGAGCACTGGTGGCATGCATGATCCCTTGACCATCTGAAACGGTCAAGCGGAATTCATTAGTGAGAAGTATGAACATTTTGTGCAATTAACATTGAGCACTAAAATTAAAGCCTATATGCCACATTCATTTTCACAGTGAAGAGAAAATTGTGGCGCTATCTAATAGCTACTAGACATGGATTCTATGAAACTACATTATGAATTAATCACCAAATCTGTAGTACACACATCATATAATGCATTATGCTGCAAGGAAAAATAAGTAAATATATTAAATCTGTTAGACTGACAAAGAACGATTGGCAGGGCAAATTTTGTTTCTACATTGTGGCATCTCTCCTATGAGCCTTTTAATCCTGGGTGTGAACTAGAAGTGTGAGTTTGAACTTAGAAGTCTGGAACATCATCTGCAGTAAGGAGGATCTAGCAGCCACGAGCCCACGACAACTGACAAGAGAGAACCTGGACAGACCCCAGACTATGAACCCTGACGATTGAGTGATTAGCCATCATCGCTGCGCAGCTGAGATTCCATTCCCTTCCCATTAACCATTACCGACCCCGATCCCATCAAACTTCCGCTACTCCTCACAAAAGAAACTTCGCCCCATCCTGAAATATACTCGGATCTCAGCAAGAATCTCGCCACGCTTTGCAGCCCAGCGCCTCCAATCCTCTCGGCCAGAATCACCCGTGTCCGCTCGATCGGGGGATCAAGCCTCCTTGCATTGCACATTGGCTGGTTCCGCGCAGATCCAGCAACTGAGGAGACCGATAGCACTAACTCCCAGTTCTCCCAAACTTCCTCTGCCGGGGTTGCTGCTGGCTGCTGAAACATGGGGGCAATGCGATGGCTGAATTGAAGCCACCATTGGAAAGGAATGGCTCGCCGGCGGCGAGTCCTGGGCAGATGAAGACGGTTGCGGTGTGAGGTCGCAGATGGGGGACGAAGACAGGGCCACACGTCAGCGAGTGCATCAAGATATAATGATATAAATAAAGTTGAAAGATAAAAAAGGGCATTTGGTCTAGTGGTATGATTCTCGCTTAGGGTGCGAGAGGTCCCGAGTTCAATTCTCGGAATGCCCCGTTTTTTTTATTTTTTCTTTTTTTTTGCTTCTCTGTTAGCTTAAGGGTACGTTTGTAGGACGTGATGTTTTGTTCCTCAGAACTCAGATAGCTTTCTTGTATAATCAGGATAGATTTTTTTTTGCTTCTCTGTTAGCTTAGGGTACGTTAATAGTATGTGATGTTTTGTTCCTCAGATATAAGGCTTTCTTGTAATGAATTAGCATAGAGATTTTTCTAGCTACATGATGCTGCGTTCTCATAAAATAGGTTCGATTATTCTTTCTCTTCTTATTTTCCTGTTTTTCAACTACGGTTGAATGGTCGCGGGAAGTTTTTTTTTGTAAGGAGCTAGATACAAAAACATAAGTTCGTATGTGTCTGGTGTTATATTAGATTGAAGTCAAACAATAATCTAATGATATAAGTTTTATGTGACATTCTGATGTTAAACGGAAACGGTATTAGAAGAGACATATATCATTTTAATGAATTTGGAGGAAAACTTGGTGGAAGTTTCAGCAAACTATCGAATAAGTAGCTAGCAATGCTTTGAAGAAAATAAGTGGCTAGCACACAAGCCAAAATAATGTTTTGTTTATCATGTCTGGGTGACAAACATCTTCGAAAACCAACAAGCCACGCTTGGAAATCCGTTAAAAGCGAGATTTATGATATTAGTAGACATATAACTTGGATCGTGTCGGACTGGCCCAACCCAATCTTTTGTGCACTGTGAGTAGTTTTTTTTCTAGCAAGGCCCTGGAAGGTTTTATCTAGCCCAAGCACGGCTCACAACACCGTATCACCCATCGTGCTGAGATTTTAGGCACTTGAACCATCCCCGTTTTCGATGTCGGCATGAGCCAATATTTATCGTGCCATGCATAAATATTACAATCAAAGTCCTCAGAAACAGCATGGTATATTTACCTCTTTATTCACTACATAGAAATGGAATAGTGTGGGAGTAACGCGTGGGCACAATTTATTCTTTATGTCCACAAGTTTGGTACCTCACTAGTCGAGAGCGCGCGGGAGCAATACATTTTCTTATCCAAGTTGGCACGTCAACTATGTGTGCAATTTTATTCACTTCTAAACTGCTCTCTTCATTATAAATATAATTTATTTTAGTTTTTCTATATACATAATTCATTCCTTATTTCTGCAATTCTAAGTTTGCATCAAGTCGAGTGAACCAACCAACAAACAAACACCATGGGCACACTGCGATCTCCCTCCATGTTGACTCCCAAGGAAAAACAAATAAATCCGCTCTTTCATCAAAAAGAGTAAAGAAAATAAAAAAGTTGCTCCTTGCTCTGGATTCATGTGAATCCACACCTCAGCCTTGTTGTCGCTGTCCTCCATTTCCACCCCTGCCTATCCGGAATCATCATCGGCCCTGGACAGCATCTCTGGGCCCTACGTGTCGGTGACTGACAGCCTGCATGATTATCGTTATTGACCGTTAAATCCAGCCACTCCCAGCAGCACACCTACTGACACCTGGTCCCACCACCGCCGAGCGCCCGAACCTGTCACCTGCGGAGGGGAGCGTGGACGGTGCCGGTCCGGGCCGGTAGATTTTTGACCGTAGATTCGCTTTGAGAACAGTGCGGCTTGATGGATAGAGTACAGAAGTTGGTCCCACCATTATCTCCTGCCGCGCCTATTTTTTTGCCTAGAGAGCAGCAACGTGAGCCAAACTATATGTTGTGTGGCCGTGTGGGACCATCTTCATTCGTGAGCGCACAGGGAAAAAAGCATCGATCCCCTTCCTGCCTCCTCCTTGTCGAGGACGCCATTGCTCTTCTTTCTCAGATCCGGTGAACGCCAGAGCTTATCCGTTTCATCAATGGCAACCACCGGAGAAGATGTAACCGTCGTGTGGGACCAGCGGGAAAAAGAATATGCTTGGTACGGACTGCGGAGGTGGATCGAGGTAAAAACAAGCCTGCCAATGCAAGGCAGGAAGCGAGGCACGGGAGATTAAACAATTGTTGTGGTGGTAGTGCACAAATCCCGAAGCCGGAGGATCAGACGGTGGAAAACTTACCGGCCGGGGCCGGTACCGGTGGCATACTAAATCCCTGCGGAGGGTGACTCCCGCAGGCAGAGACCGTCCATTCCCGATCGGACGTCCGAGACGCTCCAAAGCGGGACCCACGGATGACAACCCGGGCCCACATGGCAGCCACCGGCGTGCCGCGCAGCAGGTTCATCGAGGAACAGAGCAGCAGCAGACAAAGGCTGGTTCGACTCGGGCACGTTACCGGATTCAAAGAAAATCCGAAAAAGAAAAAAGAAATCTAAAATAAGAAAAAAATCGCCGTCGAGACGGACTCGGCGAGCCGCCACCCCCGCCCGCCCGGCCTTCTCCTCCGGCGACGGCGCCCACGGCGGCGGAGCCCTCGAGGAGGGGGATTCCGCTCCCAACTCGATCCCGCCTGAGCCCCCGCCGCCTCCCCCCGGCGCGCGCGCAGGCGCAGGCCGAGATGCGGAAGAGGATGGAGAGCGTGGACGATCTGATCGAGGAGGCCAAGCTGCGCACCGTCGGGTGGGCGCTCTGCGTCTTCGCCATCTCCTACTTCCTCACGCGTGAGCACCCCCGTCTCCCTGCCTTTGTCCCTCATTTGCGGCCCAATTGCTTTTCCCCCCCCTTCCATAGGAGCTTTTCACGCCATCGACACCGCGCTGATGCGGGATTGCCGCGATTACCGCGTCGTTTCGTGTTTATCTACGGAAGACAGGTGCGATTGCTGCTGGGCTAGGCGTAGTTGTAAGAGATTCTGGGTAACGGCTGCTGCAGATGCTGGGATCGTGAGGGGATTCGCTGGAGAATGGTTACAAAGTCGAGACCTTTTGTTAGTCGAGAAGCTAGAGCTTGTGGTTGCCCCATTTTGCAACTCCTGAATCTGTCCAATAGCGAGCGGTGATGGCTTTTAGGTGGCTATCTTTTTGTTGGTTCCTGTTTCGCTGCTTGCATTCAATTTTAGTCACCACCACTACTCTCTTGAAGGTTAGGGTTACACTAGAGATCATTAGTAAATGTGCTTGTTGAATTGGCTTGGAATGCTTATGGGAGCTTAAATTTGAGTTAGCTTGTACAAAAATTAATTGCCTGTAGATCCCACCACTTGTGGATGGTTTCTAAAGTATTTAGTCAGTTTTCAGTGGAACCGTAGCTTCAAATAAATGAACATTTTTAGCTTCACAAGGGTGGAAGCAGAAGTAAAATAAGTCAGCAATCAGCATTGAGTCATTTCTGATTTTATATGTTTTTGTCCAATGTTTTACTTGTTAAAATAACTTTATTTCCTTCCTTTCTTTTTCTCTGTTTCACTTTGCACTGTGAATGTGTTGGCCACCTTTAAGTGCCTAATAATTGTTTGTCTTTCATCTCTTATTGACTTATCATTTTGTGCAGAAGTTTCTTTATGTTTGTATACTTAGTATGTTTCTTCTTAAATAAATGGTCCTGTGTCCATGCTAAAATCCATATCATTTTGCTTCAAATAGATACAAGTAAATCAATGTGGACAAATGTGCCCATGTCAATCCTTATACTGGCATTTCTCCGATATCTCTCGTTCAAAGTGGAGTTCCGTTGGAGGGAACAGCCTGCACGTAAGCAGACATATTTGACTCAAGCATCGAAGAGGCAGTTGTCTGCTAATGATCATCGACTGTCAACTGTGGCACCAGTTTCAAGATGGAGAAGGAAAGTTGGCTCACCTTCGGTTGAGGCTGCTTTTGAAAGTTTCACTGAGAATATTTTGAGGGACTTTGTTTTGGACTTGTGGTATTCAGATATTACTCCTGACAGGGAGGCCCCAGAACTGATCCGTGGCTTAATACTTCATGGCCTTGGTGAAGTATCCAGCAGGGTAAAAGAGATGAATCTAGTTGACTTACTAACAAGGTGACTTAAGGCTTCATTTACTACTTATTATACCATTATTTAGCCATTACTCTCTGTTAAAGTTCTTTTTTCCTATTTCAGGGATATGGTTGATTTGATTGGCAACCATTTAGATATTTTTCGGAAAAATCAAGCTCTAATTGGTGCTGATGTTATGAGGACATTGTCTTCCGAGGAAAGAGATGAGAGATTGAAGCAGCACCTAATAGTTTCACAGGAACTTCATCCAGCACTGTTATCTTCAGAGCATGAGTATAAGGTGAGAGCTAACTGTTTTAGCTTTCATATAATCCAAGTCCAACAATACCAATTAATTAATATGGTTTTTAGGTTCTTCAAGAAATCATGGGGGGCATTATGGTTCTAGTTTTGAGACCACAAGATGCTCAGAGTCCACTTGTTCGCTGTTTCTCCAGGGAACTCATGACCTGCCTAGTCTTACAGCCAGTGTTGAACTTTGCAAGTCCAATGTAAGCTCTTAATTCTTGATACTTCACTTATTTGTGTTTTGCACTCCAAGGCAGATTCTTGAATGTTAAAGTACTGCCTACCTGTGCTCTTTGGGTCGTGACATAATTCAAGGAAAACTGTACATTTTGTTTGTCAAGTTCCCTTTGTTTTTTTAATCTCTGTACAGTAATCATACACTGCTGATTGTAATTAGTATATGTAAGTTTTTGTTAGCTATTAAGCTTTGATGGTTGATTTATGGCAGTGTGTTGCCTTAAGGCAGTATATCGGTTGATTATTTGTAACTATCAGTACCAATCTTTGATTTTATGTTTGTTCATGTTTCAGCTATATGAATGAGTTAATTGTCTACCTTCTAAACAACAATGATTCGAGCAATGTAGGAGGCAATACAAACATGGCTAATAGTGGAAATGTGACAGTAGTGCATGATCGTTCATCTCACAAAGGCGGTTCACAAGGTTCTCAAAAGGAAACAAGGAATTTGACTGTAGAACCAAGTGGCTTAGTTCCAGGAAATAATTCTGGCATGAGGACACTTGTTAATTCTGAAGGTGAAAAGTCAAAAGTGTCGGAAGGTGACCATGACAGTGTCATTCAACCTCGTCAGCCAGACTGGGCGGTGGTATTGGATGCAGCTACTAAAAGAAGATCACAGGTTCTTGCCCCTGAGAATCTTGAAAACATGTGGGCAATAGGAAGAAATTACCAAAAGAAAATGATTAAAGTAGACCATTCATCAAGATTGAAAAGTTCTGGAGGTTTAGATAACAGTCCAAGCGCAGGGGCAGCGGGTAAAGAGCTATCCTCTAACTTCAATGAGAGAATTGCATCTGTTGATGATAAATACATGGTCAACTTGATGCAAAGTACAAATAGGAATGCTCAGTCCACTTTTGTCACATGTAGTCATCCCCTTTCTTTACAAAATAAGAATGAAGTGAAACTAAAAGAGGTGAATCAAGTTAATTACAGCAGCAAGGAAAAAACACATGAGACCAGCAACAGTGTGAAAGCTCAACTAAAGCGGTCTAGCAGTACTCCTGATATTGAGAAAAGGTATTTGGCCAAAAGTAACCAGCCCATGGTTTCCAGTGAAAGCGGAAATGCAAGGAAAAAGATAAGATGTCGGGTAATTTTTCTGACCCTTTCACAATAACTCATTCCAGTATCATTTTCTTATTCACAGAATCACAGTCATCAGGTTGCTTGGTTTTACTGAATAAATTTGATCAATCTGTCAGGGTTGAGTATAGTGTACAGAAGTTATATCAACGTTTTTGCATTTCAACGCTTTCTTAGTATGATGTTGATTTAGTAAGAATGGAGAATATGTGTAAGAGAAATTGATAATCAACACATACTTTTGAAGGCCTTTTCAGATCAAAATAGGCCCTACAACAATGGACAGAGTGAGATAAGTTTCAGATAAAAATCATTACTCTATTAACAATTAGAGTCAACAAATTCTGGTGATACCATTACTCCATTAGGAACATTCCATTCATGTGAGATAAGTTTCAGAAGTTTGTAACAATTACAGGACAAATTGATTTCTGCTTTTGTTGTTTTGCATGTTGGTGTCCGTTGTTTTCTGTACATGTAGTGTTTTAAACATATAGGGGCATGGGATTTTAATTTCGCTTGCTCTCAGGTTGGTTGTACCTTTCTGCTCTAAGAAATCAATCATTGGTTGTGATCCATATATTATATTACTTCCCATATGTGCTCCCATTTTCATCATTTTCATAAGTAATCTAGCTATGGGCATCACAATTCTTTTTAGCCCTATTTGGCATTTGCTGGTTAGCATATGAACTTTGATGGTTCCATTAGTTTTTTTTTTGAGGGTTCCATTAGTTTCAGTACTGAGTGTCCAATGAGAACCGTCACTTGTACATTTTTTGGTTCAATTTGTATGCAGTCCATCATTAAAATAAGGAAAAAGTCCAAATTGCTCCCCTTAAGTATGGCCAAAGTCTGGATAACCCCATAAACTATTTATTGGTTCAATTTACTCCGTAAACTATGCGCTTAGTTCAATTTACTTCTTAAACTATGTCATTTAGTTCAATTTACCCCTCACAAGTGGAATTTTATGAATCTAAAATTTTGCAGGGTGGTAGTGGACAACATATATGTAAAAAATATATAATATGAATTTTCCATCATTATTGTGTACAATTTTGTATCCTAAGGATTAATTTATTATTAAATTCCTGGCCTATTAAAATAATGATGAAAAATTCATGATGTACTACCCCCGTTCCAAATTACTATTCGTTGTTGACTTTTTTCCATGATCTTTGACTATTCGTCTTATTCAAAAAATTTGTCTAAATATACAAACCAATAAGTTATACTTGAAGTATATATGATGATAAAGCAAGTCACATACAAAATAAATGATACTTGTGAAATTTTTTGAATAAGACGAATGGTCAAACGTTAAACGAAAAAGTCAACAATGAATAGTAATTTGGAACGGAGGTAGTATTTTTTTAAGATATGTTTTATGTCCACTGTCATCCTACAAAATTTAACTTACGACTCCACTTGTGCCTGGAGGAAAAAAAAAGGCAAATCTTATTAAGGGATAACTTTGACCAATTGACATAGTTGTGGGAGTAAATTGAACCAAAAATAGTTTAGCGGATTATTCAGACTTTGGTCAAACTTGGGAGTAATTTGAATTTTTTCCGTAAGAGAAAATGTGGCACTCTTTGTAGCGCTGAGCGTAAGGCCCAGCCCATATCTCCAGTGAGACATTTGTGGTATATGGTGAGCATATGAAGTTATTCAGTGTCACATGGGAAACAATAGGTACTTTGTGGTGCTTTTTTTAGAATTAATTCCTACAATAGGTTCCATTTCTGCATGATTGGTCAGGTCTAAGAATTTTATGTCATGTTCGGTCCTCTGTTCTTGATACAATATGCATCTTATGTGAAGTAATATCAATTCTCAACATCTGATGTGGTCTGTCTTGGTTGTGCATTTCTTCTTTGCAGGTTGTTGGTGCATATTTTGACAAACTAGGTTCAAAATCTTTTGCAGTTTATTCTATTGCTGTGGCTGATGCAGATAACAACACCTGGTTTGTGAAAAGAAGGCATGATTTTACTTTGTGTGTTTTGTAAATTAAGGAGCTTTGAAAGAATCAAATGTATGATGCTGACCTATAGATTCTGTTTGTAGATACCGAAATTTTGAACGTCTTCATCGGCAACTGAAGGAGATACCTAACTATTCATTGCATCTGCCTCCAAAGAGTTATCTTGCATCCAGTGTTGATGATTACCTTGTGCACCAACGATGCATTCTCCTGGACAAATATCTTCAAGTATGATTTGTTCTCTAGCATTTTCCCTCATATTGTACTTAAGATGTGTTGACAACATTCATTTTATGTTTGATAGGATCTCTTGTCTATAGCGAATATTGCAGAGCATTATGAAGTTTGGGATTTTCTAAGTGAATCATCAAAGGTGTGTAGTTTAAACCAACCAAATCCTTATAAGCCTTGTCGTTGATAACAAAAGAATGCTTGTGCTTTCTTCCAATATTTATTGAGGTTCTTAGCAATTAATTTCTTTTCCATTTTCTAGAATTACTCCGCTGGAAAGTCCACTTCTGTTATGAAAACTTTGGCTGGTATGCATATCCCTGCACTTGTTTTTTCCCCTGAAAATTTATGAACTTGATATGTTCTTTTCTTAAAGGTATTTGTTTTGCAACAGTTAATGTTGATGATGCGATGGATGACATCGTTCGACAATTTAAAGGAGTTTCAGATGGTTTGAAACGGGCGGTTGGCACGCCACCTTCTACTGCAACTGCACAATTTGCAGATAATAGAATGTCTCTATCCTGGAACCAGGAAGAGACAGATAACCACAACTTGCATCATAGAAACTTGGAAAGGACTCATAGCCTTTCTGATGGTGATAGTAACTATGAAGATCTCACCTCATCTGTAAATAGTGGATGCCACTCAGACAATGAGATGAACAATAAAGGACATACTTCAAATGACGTTAAGCACATTGAAACATACTCCGGTTTGGATACACAAGTCAGCGAACAAATAGAAAAACCTGTGAGGGCATATTCTGATTCTTCAAACATGTCATCTCTGAATACATTTGAGGACCCAACAGGAGTTCCTCCTGAGGTACACCTCACCTACTACTATATAATTTATTTGCTGCAGATCACATGCAACTTCTGTGAATCTGTCCTTAAGTGTTTTTTTCTCTTTTATTAATAAATCTTCTGTTTTGTTTGACAGTGGATGCCAACAAATGTTAGTGAGCCTTTACTGAATCTGGTTGACAAGGTTTTCCAGCTAAAGCGACGGGGTTGGATACGGTTAGTTCCTTTTATCATGAAATTTATCAAATGTGTTCCTCAGAATTTGCTTACTAGTTTCAGACTACTGTTACATAACAACAAATTAAGTAAACAACCCAAAAGCATTTGGTTGACCTGATTGGACCGGTTACTACATATTAGTATGGTTGCCACTTAATGTGTTTTGGCAATATAATTTCTGATGTTTGTTTACATGATAATGAAATATAGGTGGGGGTGCCCCTTCATGTATGCCATTTGCATTTATAACTTGTTTGGATTTTCTCACATATGGACAAGATTCATTTTCAATTTGTTGAGGGTATCTGTTTCCCTTGGATCATAGCCCTGTGCAAACCAATTTTAAACATTTTCACCATCCATGTTTTCATAACATGATTTAATCATCATTTTGCAACCCAGTTGTTTCCATCTTTCTATAGCAGAACATGATGTTTTATTGATATGCTATGGCATCTGCAGGAGACAAGTTCTTTGGATATCGAAACAAATTTTGCAGTTGGTCATGGAAGATGCAATCGATGAATGGATTATAAGACAAATCAATTGGCTCCGAAGAGATGATGTAATTGTTCAAGGAATACGTTGGATTCAAGATGTAAGGAGACCATCTGTTTTCCTTGACTAGGTTTATCTTTTTGTCACAAAAAAAAAGACTAGGTTTATCTTTGTTCTCTAAGTGTGATTGAGCAAACCATGAAAAGAGTTGTTCCAAATGGATAACGTTTCACGTGGATCAATCCTTTATATGCAGTGCAATGATTTCTTAATCCTTTCGTTTTCATAGGTGTTATGAGAGAAGTGCAGTCCTGTGATACCAAACCACTTTTGGATAATACTTTACCTGAAGGAGTTATCATAGTGATTAGCAAGCATACTATTTTTGCATGCTTAGCCTGTAAAACAGTATCCAAGTATTGTGGTCAATCACCCATAAGTTGTGTCCCACTGTCCCATGATTGGTTATTTCTTTCTGCTTGGGCCCAACAGGGACTAAGAGCCAAAGTTAGAATAAGTTGTTAATAATTGTCCAACTAATGGATTTGTCATTCAACAGACTCTTTGGCCTAATGGTGTATTCTTCACCAAGTTGGATGGATATAAAGGGAATGCCGGCACAAGTCAATTTGACAAGCAGTCATCCGGGACTGGGAGTGTCAAAAAAAGCAGTGCAAGCTCATTCGAGTTTCAGCTCGAGGCATCTAGAAACGCCAGTGAAGTTAAGAAACTTCTTTTAGGTCAGTCTTTGACTTGTTTGGGCTCATTTCTTCTGAAGTCTTTCTATGTTTATGTTTTCGCCTGAAAATGTTAAGGATTGATGGATGACGTATGTGGCCAAATTTATATGGTGTCTTTCAAGCTTAAAAAAATGCAAAATCTAGGGTAGTGTGTGTAGCAGGCAGCAGCAATAGTTCTAAATATCTGGTGCACTGGCGACCTCTTCATTGCCTCTGCAATGGAACACTTCATACTAAAAAAGAAGCATCGTTACTGTTTTCTCCCAGACTCCTGGTTAACAATTTAATCCTTTGTTTAGGCACGACTGGATTTCAAGAAATTTATATGGTGTCTTTCGAGCTAAAAATATGCAAAATCTGGGGTATTGTGTGTAGCAGCAATAGTTCTAAATATCTGGTGCACTCGCGACCTCTTCATTGCCTTTGCAATGGAACACTTCACATACTAAAAAAGAAGCATACTGTTTTCTTCCAGAATCCCTCCTGGTTAACAATTTACTCCTTACTTTGTTTAAGCACTTGACTGGATTTCAAGAAATGCACTGTTTAGGCTCCATTTATATCTAGATACATGCCTGCAGCACCATGTCAATATGGCTTACAGCTAATATGACTTGCTAAAGAGAATGCTAATATGATTTGCAATGTGTTTTCAGATGGAACTCCATCTACCTTAGTCAGCATAATTGGGTACAAGCAGTACCGACGTAGTGCAAGGGACATGTACTACTTCCTCCAAGTAAGTAAAACTCAAAATCTTATGTTAAGGTCTGATGAGACACCATTCTGGCTAACGTTATACATTACCCTGTGTTGCAGTCCAACGTCTGTGTTAAGCAGCTCACATATGCAATGTTAGAACAGGCGATTGTGACAATCTTCCCAGAGCTTCGTCAGCTAATCGACGACATCCACGAGAAGGGCCGAAAAGAGCAAGCCTCATTCACATACCAACTCTGAACTGACAGACCCAAGAGACTGTCTCCTTGAGAGACATGCTACTCCAGAAAGAGTGTAACATTTTTTAACCTGCTTCCTTTGCTTCGCGGTGAGGTCCTGAAGCTGAAACACAGATGGTTGGCAAATGCATTTCAACAGTGCCAAGTTGGATCGAGGAAGCACTTGGTGCTTAACCAAACTTATTATACCCCCACAATGGTATGTACAGATGTATATCAGAAGCTGTGTAAATTTAGCCCCTGATGTAGTAAACCTGAATAACTTATAGCAAGATCTTGTAGTTGTTGAATGTATCGTATCATTCTTTAATTCTTTGTCTTACCTAAGATTTAAGCTACCATTTTGCTCTCTTAAGCCGAGGGTTGTAAAGTTTTGGAGATTCTAGTGTATAGCTGTCTCTTATATGTTGCCCTGCGCATTGTTTCGCTGAGGAAATCAGGTCATTCAAGCTGTAAAGATATTCCCTGGGAAAGGAACGCCTCCGTGGTGTCCTGATCGTATCCTTCTCAGTTGTGTTGCTTCTCAAGTCTCTGCTGCAGTCGTTGTTGACAGACTGATGCTAACAGGTATTGGCACAACCTTGGAGATATTACTAGACGCAGACATGAAACCGTCGCAATCTTTGGGTTTCTTTGCTCCTTAATCTTTCCGTCATTGGTTTATCGACTTGACTTGTGATGGACCTGCTGACCACTCGTAATCGACAGCAAGTGCAGACAAGGCTAGTTGATCCTTGCACACTGCGCCGGCAATGATCTCGCGTGAAAGAAATTAAAACCACAGCACAGTGGACTTGCAAAGGTATTCCTGCGCACTTGTTGGCGTGCATATGTTTTGGCCTTGTATTAGATGATAGAGTAGCTGCCACTTTTTCCATGCCAATTACTTAGGGAGGTCCCCAAAGGCCAAGAACTAGCTACGCCCCACAAATGTCGTCATCAATTTGGAATTGAGACCCAAGGTACAAATGTCTATAGTGCCTATTGTCGTCGCGTGGAAAAAAAATGTTAGAGATATGGGCGTGGGTGTGGGTGTGGATAAAATCCGCGATGAGACCGACACAAACAGTCACTGACATGCAGGCCCGGGGTGTTGCCACTATAGTGGCTTGAGATTTAGGGTCGCCGTCCATGAAATCTTATAAGCAAGCATGCGTGACAATGATTGAAGAAAAAAAAAGAAGGGAACAAGTGTCAAAAAGGTTTGACACTAAAATCGATTTCACAATGGATTTGGGACATATGGATATGTATGTTTATCGTGGCACGGTGTGCATCTCTGTCTCTGTGTCAGCGGTGTGGTACAAGTTATTAGGCTCGTGCCGTGGTATGAACGTTGTCTACTGGCACCGTTAGGAACTTCCTGATCGAAGATGTGATCAAGGAAGTGGTGGTTGCCCTATCGCTCTCTGGCCGGCTGTTCCAAAGGATAGATATTAGTTTGATTATTACATATTGTCATTGCGCGGTTGCGCCTATAGTTCGTCGTTTGTGGAGAGGCAGGGACTATTTTTGTCTAAATGCAGTCGATCTTGATCCATCTCAACCCTGCAAGTGCATAGACAACAGTGTTCTCTAGATCATATATCAGGGGGATTTAGAACCGCCAATGCAAATTTGTTATGCGCTTGTTTATGTTGAAGTGTATATATATGGCCGTGAATTGCTCCACTTTCTTTAATTTGTCAGCTTAGTTTTCGGGAGCAGCTGATCAGAATTCTTTGCCGCGACGATGATTACAGTACAGGATCAGCCTGCTGCTCCCGACAAAACTAATTACTCCCTCCGTATATGATTTAGATGTCGTTTTAGACAACGACGCAGTCTCTAAAACGTAACTTTGACTTCTTATTTTTTTAAAAAAAATTTATTAAAAATAATATATTTATATTTTTATAAAAATATTTTTTAAGACAAATCTATTCATATGGTTTTCACATTTCCAAACTCATTCGTGATTTACATTCTCAATATTTGACTAAAATCTTATCCAAAACAACGTAAATCCAGATCACTCTGGTGCCGGTCCTCCCTCTCTCGCTAACTGAACATAGTGCTCGAAACACATAGCAGCTGTTACTTTCAGTGTCCATGACGATGCACCGATAAATCCGTGTCGTTTTCGCGTCAACAATCAATGCAGCATCTGCAGATCGATGATGATTCTTGTGTCCACGATCATCTGGTTCCATGGCCCCATATATATCATCCACATCGATCGTGTCGATGGATGAATGGACCCAAGAACGAACTAGTGTCATTTCTAGTGGCCCATCGCTTCGTTAACTTTCGATCCCCACGCAGAATAAACAGTGAGAGAGATGCATGGTAGTAGAAATTAAAGCCCCTCTAGCTAGCTTTAACCAACGGCCCTGATTGATCGAGAGTACGAGATGGAGATCCGATCCCGTCCCGGCACACGCTCGACATGACAAGACCCATCGTCGTCATCCTCCAGCTAGCTCTCCAAGAATAATGAATCTTTATAAACTCCAAGTTAATTGCTTATTTAATTTCTCAAGATCAGTGAACATCAACATGACGATGACGCGCCACGTGGCGCCATTAATTGACCTCACTCACCGGCGTCGTGTCGTCGATCTCGTGCTTCCTAGCTAGCTAGCTAGTATCAATTTGCATTATTGGTTTCTCTTGTCGCGGCCATCGAGGCAAATATACTGTATTTTGTACTATATATATATATGAGCTACACGTACTCTGGAGCTTTATTTAAAGTTTGGCCCTACATGACAACACTCCGGACGTAATATAACTTAAGTAGTATACGTGTATGCGTGCGTGGACGTCCGGAGAGGTCATCTGCACTGTTTGGAATAGATATGAGCACGCATGGAAAGGGACATGACACGCGACGGAGATAATGTACATGTCGGAACATGCATATGCGTGCTACAGAGATCGCCGACTGGGCATCTAACGGTGTAGTGATCGTCAGGAAACACGCATGCGTGCAGAAATACGAAATCTCAAGTTGTGTGGAAACAAAAATATACCACCTCCGTTATTAAATATATGTTGTTTAAAAAAACTATTTAATTTAAAATAAACTAATTTACTTGCGTCGTTTGTGGAGAGGCAGGGACTATTTTTGTCTAAATGCAGTCGATCTTGATCCATCTCAACCCTGCAAGTGCATAGACAACAGTGTTCTCTAGATCATATATCAGGGGGATTTAGAACCGCCAATGCAAATTTGTTATGCGCTTGTTTATGTTGAAGTGTATATATATGGCCGTGAATTGCTCCACTTTCTTTAATTTGTCAGCTTAGTTTTCGGGAGCAGCTGATCAGAATTCTTTGCCGCGACGATGATTACAGTACAGGATCAGCCTGCTGCTCCCGACAAAACTAATTACTCCCTCCGTATATGATTTAGATGTCGTTTTAGACAACGACGCAGTCTCTAAAACGTAACTTTGACTTCTTATTTTTTTAAAAAAAATTTATTAAAAATAATATATTTATATTTTTATAAAAATATTTTTTAAGACAAATCTATTCATATGGTTTTCACATTTCCAAACTCATTCGTGATTTACATTCTCAATATTTGACTAAAATCTTATCCAAAACAACGTAAATCCAGATCACTCTGGTGCCGGTCCTCCCTCTCTCGCTAACTGAACATAGTGCTCGAAACACATAGCAGCTGTTACTTTCAGTGTCCATGACGATGCACCGATAAATCCGTGTCGTTTTCGCGTCAACAATCAATGCAGCATCTGCAGATCGATGATGATTCTTGTGTCCACGATCATCTGGTTCCATGGCCCCATATATATCATCCACATCGATCGTGTCGATGGATGAATGGACCCAAGAACGAACTAGTGTCATTTCTAGTGGCCCATCGCTTCGTTAACTTTCGATCCCCACGCAGAATAAACAGTGAGAGAGATGCATGGTAGTAGAAATTAAAGCCCCTCTAGCTAGCTTTAACCAACGGCCCTGATTGATCGAGAGTACGAGATGGAGATCCGATCCCGTCCCGGCACACGCTCGACATGACAAGACCCATCGTCGTCATCCTCCAGCTAGCTCTCCAAGAATAATGAATCTTTATAAACTCCAAGTTAATTGCTTATTTAATTTCTCAAGATCAGTGAACATCAACATGACGATGACGCGCCACGTGGCGCCATTAATTGACCTCACTCACCGGCGTCGTGTCGTCGATCTCGTGCTTCCTAGCTAGCTAGCTAGTATCAATTTGCATTATTGGTTTCTCTTGTCGCGGCCATCGAGGCAAATATACTGTATTTTGTACTATATATATATATGAGCTACACGTACTCTGGAGCTTTATTTAAAGTTTGGCCCTACATGACAACACTCCGGACGTAATATAACTTAAGTAGTATACGTGTATGCGTGCGTGGACGTCCGGAGAGGTCATCTGCACTGTTTGGAATAGATATGAGCACGCATGGAAAGGGACATGACACGCGACGGAGATAATGTACATGTCGGAACATGCATATGCGTGCTACAGAGATCGCCGACTGGGCATCTAACGGTGTAGTGATCGTCAGGAAACACGCATGCGTGCAGAAATACGAAATCTCAAGTTGTGTGGAAACAAAAATATACCACCTCCGTTATTAAATATATGTTGTTTAAAAAAACTATTTAATTTAAAATAAACTAATTTACTTGTTATAAACGTCGTATATTTAAAAACAGAGAAAATAATTAATAATTGGATATATATATATATATATATATATATATGCACAGGTGACAGGCGATCCTACCGTGGCCGTGATATGATGCTACATACACACACAGTGTCATGCATGTGTCTGGCCGGCCGGCCGGCCGGCCGAATGGTGTTCCGGCTTTTTGATCGGCGGTTCTCGATTGGGATTCAGATATGTACATATGCGTGCAGTCACGTCCACGGATCAGGCCAATCACTATCTGCTGATAGCATCATCTATAGTGCACTATTGCTGTGCATCCACTGCTTCATTATTGCTCTTCTTTTTTGTTAATCTTTTATGCTTTGTTTCTCCGGTGTTATATATGCTTTGGATCAATAATTTGGATTTTGCGTGGGGTGGGGACATGGCCGTGTCACATTGCTATTGCTCACTATATATGTCGCAATAATAATGTGTGACATATAAAATAAAGTCCACACGCAGCCCATTATATTGTTGCTGGTATTGTGTTTGTTTGTTTGTTTTTCAGGCGTGCAATTTGGTACAATTTCGATGCGTAAAATTCTGTCCAATTGCTGTTAATTTATTTGGACCATCGAAATTTCGCATGCTGTAGTAGTATCTCCCCGCGGTAGTTGAAGTATAATGGACAGACATCAGAGACCTAGTGGATTATTTCTCTAGCTAGACATATATGGTGATGACAACTAAGATAAGGTAAATTTATTCATGATGAATAATATCGATCTTGAAGTGTGCTTTCTCGTGGACAAATTAATTAAAGGCAACCAACACGTGCATAGTTGAAATGCTGTCTTAGTTGACTAGCTATATATATCCAGTCTTGTATAGTAGCTAGGGGTCCTTCATCATTTGAGTAAGTACATGCATGAATGTCCTACAAGGCTGCGCCTCCGCGTGCTGATGAATTAAGATCAGATCGGGACGTCTCTTTCTCTCTGGTCTTCTTCGATCTTCATCCAGCTAGCGGTGCTCCCGCGCCAATTAATCAGATAACCTTAGAGCCCTAGAGGTCCATGTCCTAATTCCTATGCATTCCTATTTGGACACACACTTCGGATTGGCTCAAATCTCCTCTCTGAACCATGATGGTCACAGCATATATATGCAGATATGGGCATTGACCATTGGGTGGTGTCGCCGACAAATGAGTCGTCAAAAACACTGAGCATTGTTTAGTTCTAAAAAGCAACTCTAAAGTTCACTATGCAAAAAGAAGATTTCCATCACATCAAAATATTGGCTCATGCATGGAGTACAAATGTAGATGAAATAAAAAACTAACTGCACAATTTTGTTGTATTTTGCGAGACGAACATTTTGAGCCTAATTAATCAATTTTTGGATAATTTTTCACACATACAAACAAAAATGCTACAGTGACGCAATGATTACGAAGTGACCCCAAACCCTCAAATCTTCACCCCTATTTTGCATCTAAACAAGGCCTGAGCTAGCTAGGGTACGGTGTCTCTTTTAGAAGTTTCAATTGGAGGACAACATCAACCATCAACATCGGCTAGTCTTAGGGGCGGATCCAGCAGGGGGCTGGAGCCCCCTACCCCCATGCAACTAATGGAGCCCTCCTACCATTTCAATTTCAAATCATAGGTGAAGAGGAAGAAGAAGAAGGAAAGAAGGAGGAAAAAGAAAAAGGAAAAAAGAGAAGAAAGAAGGAGCGACTTAACCCCCAACTTTAAATCTCTGGCTTCGCCACTGGGAAACTTAGGTTCTTAACCTTACCCCCACAAGAGATCCATTCAATTTGCGGGTGAGCTCGTGTTTCACGTACAATTCACTATCGACATACATGCGCGATTACTCCTGCCTTTTGTTTTCCACACAAGTATCTTTTTATTTTTCCTATTACTTAATTTGTTCTGGAGACCCCTCATATTACTTATTTAAACAATATAAATTGTTGGATATGTTCCAAATTCACATCCACGATATAGGCCAGGCTTGGGCCAGAGCGAAGCGGAGGCCCATTGTGCTGTGGTTTCTCTCAGGAGTGCACAGTTTAGTCCCACCTTGGCAACGCAACCAAGTACGGGTGCGTTAGCCGCCTATATATATAAGCCTATGTAGACGGTAGGGTAAGACAAGACAAGACAAGGCAAAACAGATAAGCCATGTATCATCCCTACCTGTAAACTCTCCTCAATAGTGATTGTCTTCCGTGGTTTTTTCCCGCAATGGGTTTTCCATGTTAAATCATGTCTCGTGTTCGATATTATTTTACGCATTATTTGCTAACAAGTGGTATCAGAGCTTGGCACGAGATCACATAAAAAAAATTTAAGGCTTTGTTGGTTCCTCGTCGCGTGCCGCCGCTCGTGGTTTCCGTACTTCAGGCGATCCAGGTTATCTGCCCGTTTCCGTGTCGTTCAACGGCGATCGACGTATCTGCGTCAGTCCAAGGCGGAGTTGTAGGCGGAATCGTTTTTTCGTTGTCATCGAGTTCTGAGTCCGATCAGACTGCGGTTATGTGGTGAGTCAGGCGAAGGAATTATCTGTACTGCAGCACGCGAATCAAGGGGGAGCATAGCCACACGTGAAAGCTACCGGAAGGTTTTCAGAGTTCTTCGCTGGACGTACACAGGAAGTGTACACAAGGCCGCAGGTTATTGCTAGAGTTATACAGTAACGTTTCTAGATTATTTATTGCAGATTATTTTCTTCCGGATATTTCTTTCATATGGCTTCTATGATATGTGATTTCCACTAATGAGATATATTGAGATTTTGAGGAGATGTTGGGATTATTATCGGATCACTTTGAGTTAATTCATCTTGATGTTTTGACAACATCGTTCATGCCAGCCTAGTGGTTTTCTTTTACTCCAATGGAGTTGGTTAATTGAAAGTGAAGGTTTTGCTTTGAATTGAGTTCGAGGTGGAGGATTTCAAGTGCAACAGAGGAGTTTTTTGTTTGACTAAATACTACAGTGTTTTGTATTGCGGAAGCAGTACGTTTATTGCTGTCTTTGCTCCTGTTGAGGGATCTAGATCAAAGTTGCTGCATAGATACTACAATGTTTTGTACTGGCAAGCATTCAGTACATTTATTGTTCAAGGTGGAGACGTCCACTCATGACTGCACTACTGCAGGGTCTATTGCAGAGGTTTATACTTCGTTGATTGCACATTTATGCCCACATCTGAACCGTGTTTGAATGGAGCAGTAATTGAGTTCTTCACTGGATATTTATTTAATACCACAGGTGATATTGCGACTTTATGTCGTTTAATGATTGAGCATTATTGCCATTTATTTTTCCGAGGCCAGTTGCACAGACTCAGACTTTTGCTGGGATTATGAATTTGTTGAAGGCCCAGATTGTTCGTCTGCTTTCTTGATAGCTATGTGTGTGGCAGACTTTTAAACCT
>OAMR01000920.1:103345-141271 GCA_900205405.1 Echinochloa crus-galli
AGTAATATACATTATATATATATATATATATACACGTATGTATGTACGCGCGCCACCGCTCGTGTTCATCCATCATGCATGTAGTGCACTTGTCTTAGTGAAAGTGATCGATCTCACTGAACTACCATTGCTGGTACTGTTACTGTATTTCTTTTATCGGCGTTTTCTCGTGTTTCTTCGTCTCGGTTGGCTTCAGAAACTTTTTAGCTCCGCGAGTTGTACTTGTCGAAGTAGCTGAAGTACAATTGATCGAATTGCCGTCCCTACATCTAGTCGATCATATCGATCTCGATCTTGGGTTAAACCGGTAGTTGCACGTACGTCTCATGTATATTTCAACTGCCATGCATGTGTGCGCGCTCGAGGAACGCATGGGTTTCTCATGGTGCATATGTCAAAGATAATAATTAGTCGATCAAGGATGTGGAATTAATTGCTTTTTCAGTACTGATAAAGCTGAATCCCCACCAAACGTAAGGACTCCCCATTCCATTCCATCACGGGCTTCTTGAATTATTAACAACTAAAACACATTAGAATGAAACTGTTCATCTAAGGCTGCATGGCATGCATAATAATTAGTTGATTGGCCGTGTTGTAAAATTTTTTACACACGTTTAACCACTAATTAAAGATATTAAATAAAGTCAGTTTACAAAACTACGTACATAACCCTCAGATTAATTCACGAGACCTATCTAATGATGCGTCTGATCATATGATTAGAGAATGGTTAGTAAATTATGGATTAATTAGGCTTACTAGATTTATTACGTAAAGTTACACTCATACTTGACAAAGATTTTACAAATAGACTTTATGTGATGCTTACACGAAGATTCTCGGAATCTAAATTTAGTAACACAGATAAAATGGCATTCTCACCGGCCCGGGCTTGTTGAATGAGCGGATCCGGCGCAAAGATGAACCCAACGACCTCCAAACGGTGTTAATTCTTTCCCACGAATGAATAGTCGCCGTGGGGGCACCGACAAGATCTCATGGCGTCCTTGCCTGCCCAAGGCGTGCGTGCATGCGAGGAAAACGATAGGTGCTGGTGCTAGACGAACTGCCCTCACATCCTCCGCACACGCCGTCGAAACCCTAGCCAGCAGCCTAGCTAGCTAATCCTCACCACTGAGCAGACTATATGCTGTGCGGCGGCGTATCGGACGGATGATCGAGCTCCCGACAATGGCGGACCACGCCCACGCCCACCTGCCGACACGCCACCGCACCCGCACGGCCACACGCCGGCCCGCGGCCGCGACGCTCCATTTCCCACACACCTCCATGGCAGGCCGCCGCACGAGATCCTCCGCGCGGGACCCACCCACCAGGGGAGTTGGGGGAAGAAGGAAGAAGAAAAGGCCCGCGAGCAGACAAGCTCCACGCGGACGGTTCCCGCCGCGGGCCCCGCACATATTCCTTACAGGTGGGCCAGGCGGCGGGCGGAGAGAGAGGCCGGGCCGCGGGCCGCCAACGGGGAAAGTGGCCTGTGGGCCCCGGGACAGCGACGCGGGCGCCGAGCTGCCGAGCACCGGTTGGCTGGGCCCTTGACCTTTTCCTCTCGGCCCGGGGCCCGCGACGGCGACGCGCCGGGCCCACCTGCGGCCCTCCCCACCGAACCCCTCGGGATCCTCTGCGGCTGCGCACGGCCTCGGTCGGGGCGTATGGGCCGTCGACACGTGTCCCGCCAGCGCGGTGTGAACGGCGTAAATGGGCGGGCCAGGCGCGGGTGCGGGGCTCCGTCAGGGTGGTGGGCACGTGGGGAAGCCCACCACCAAAAGCGACCGGGCAGGTGGCCGGCGGCTATGACCGATGGGACCGGGGAGTCTGCTGGCCCGGATGTCAGTGAGCGCGGGCAGGTGCGGAGCGGGCTGGGGGCGACGTGTGAGCGTTACCACCCCATGCGGCCCGGCCGTGCGCGCCGGGGATGCAAGATTTTTTTCACCCGGTTTCGCTTCCCTCATTTCATTTCACGTTTAATTGCGTTCGCATGTCTCTTAATTGGTACGGCAGGAGTACCATTAATTATGGGTACTGTGCAGTATCTGATTATCTTTCTTTGCGCAAACACTTTTTTTTCAAGGCAGCCTCTTCTTTTTGCGAACATAAAGCTAGGTCCATGATGCTAGATTGTTGTGTATGACAGTAATATACATAGTAGTAGCATGCATTCAAGAAAATGCCCGGTTCTCCCGTGATAAATTTATCTAAGCATATCTAATTTTGTTACTAAAAATATTGGGAGATAGATTGCTTTAGTGGTATTATTATGTCGCGACAACCGCACCAAGTTTCTAGCAAAACCGATAAAGACGTACGTCTCGAAGTCAATAGAGCGAATACATCAAGTAGCAAGATAACAAAATGATAAAAAGCACGCAGGGAAAAAGAAGGAAAAAAAGAGGACGATGAGCGGGAGGCTTCACTGCGTTGGGAGTGGAAAAGGAATGGAATAGGGATCAAGGTTATGTGGCTGGTACTCGATATGACAGATAAATATCGGCAAATGAGACACATGGATTGCGTATAAGAAAGGGTTTCGGAAAAGAATATGCACCAAGAAAAGCAGTAATGCCGCACCCAATTTACAGTCTCTATCATGTGAAGGACCCACCTCACTTCGATTCCCTTCTTCATCCATCATTACTGAAGCCTCTCAAGCTTTGTTAGCATCCAAGGGTAAGACTAAGCATGCTCACAGTTTAGGTTGGCAAAACATCCCAAAGTGCAATAACTTCCCACATTGCAAGATAAATAAAATAAAAGCTACAAACAGCTTACTATGGCCACACTATATATATATATATACTATATATATATATATATATATATATATATATATGACGAAAATAAATGTGCACTGATTGTAGTGGTACGGTAGTTAAGCTATAGCTGGCATGGATGTAGTGAATGGATAGAGATATTGAAGGTGCAACATACATACTAACACTTGATTAGATATATACATTTACATTTATATGTTGTTAGAGTTGTAATTTTTTCAAAAACGTTGATGTAATGGGGTTAAAATTAATAGAAATATTCAACACAAGCACTCGATCTGGTATATATATGTGCATATTTATGATTACAAGAATACCTTCTATTAGTATTTACATGACTATCATATCGATGTTCATGCATCCTATTCACAAATAAAATATAATACAGAAGACACATCATTTTCATGCATGGTCGGGACAACCTTTTCTCTTCCGTTGCTTTTGCAAACTTTTTGGCCTTTTTTTTGGAAATTTCAACATCTATCTACCCAACACGCACAATTAAATCAAAGAATATGTTCAGGAATGTTCTTGACGTAGCTACAAATGTGGATCATGATGTGTTGCGCCATCAAAGTTCAATTATATATATGTATGTGCAAACTATGTTGGAACTTAATGAGTTTCTTGAATTATTCTATTCTAGCTGCATATGTTACTTGTGCTGTGTTTCTTGATACTGTGGTTAAATATTGGTCATTTGCCAACAGGTCAAACTGATAGACTACGACTAACTTCGTAGGTAATGTCATGCATAAGATGATGCTGATGCTGATTGTCAACAATGACACTAACATCACTCCTTTTTTGTGTGCGCAAGCAAAAAACGATATGTTTCTGACTAGGACATCCTTTTCCTGATATGTAATTCTTGAACTTTTTCAGCTCTATTTCTTATCATGTATGACCTTGGAACATATTGGCATCATAATTGGTCGACAAAACATGCAAACAATAAATTAATACTTATGAACAAGCCCTAGCTAGCTAACCTAGTCGCATAAAGAGCAAATATATTCTTGGATGTTTGTCAAAACATCTTTCGCCCAGCATCATTCACACAAATGCATATCTAGAATTATTAGTTGGAATCAAGTGAAAAGTTGAGAAATAATGTTACAGAAAATGTCATTGCATTGAAATTATTTTTGATGTGCTAGCTGAAAAATGAATATATACCATCTTCCTGGAATAACAATCAATTCCTGGATACAGGCAACTGGGTGTTTGGATTCCTGAGTTTTCAATCGCTTTACCTCCAAAGCCATCCATCACCTGACCTAAGAGGGGAAAAACAGAGTAATATCTTAACCGCCAGTGCAAAGACAAGACTATCATACATGATGCTAGCTTCACTTAGCAGGAAGATTAAGATGTGAAGTAGACCAGTGCATTAACAAATACCCTAATAACAAACAAAAGGACACGCATGAAAGGCAGTCAATACATGCACCAGAAGATTGGACTTTGGAGTTTGGAGTGTGAGAGAGGGCAAAAAGGGAAAAGCAAAAGGAACACAAGCAGCTCTCACTCTCACACACGCATACAAGTATATGTATAGTATACAAGTACGGAGTAGTGTATTAAAATTGTGACCTGTAGACAGCTTCCAAAAGGCAAATGGAAAAAAAGTGAGATAGCAAGGCCTAGACGTGGACATTTCCTAGTTCTTCTGACACGCACACAAGCAGCTCTGTCAGTCAGGGCGTGCAGGAGGTCAGTGTACATTGGCGGGCCGTCTGTCCTCCATCTCTCACCATATCTATCTCAATTCATGTGCCCTATGCCCTACGTACACCCCTTGTGCCAATAGTATACCACAGACATCTCTCTCTCTCTCTCTCTCAATGTCAGCATGCTCTCACAGGAAGATCTCAGAATAGTACTATGGCGGCTCTCTCTCTCTCTCTGCACAACTCCCTGCACCTAATGATGAGGAGAAAAAAGTATGTCAAATCACATGGACTTTCAAACTTCAAAACATTGTGTAGTACCTTTCCTATGGAAAACACTCATCAATTCAATTGGTCCAATTATAGTCCCTTTGAAATAATTCTCTTGTATGGCACTACTTGTTTATTCAGCAAAATATCTCCTAGTAGGTATTATATAGGCACTTAATGAATATACTGTACATCTTCGTTAACAAGGGGAAAGCCATCACAACTAGGTTGTGTATGTGCCTTTTATTAAGCCAAATCATCACAATAAAGAATTCTTTTCTTTTTTTCTATAATCTTGCATGTGACAAAAAAATGAGGCTGAGATCACTGTAACTAATTTTCCAATGAAAGCGGATCTATTTGCAATCGTGTTAATTGGCTTGTGTGCTCAAACTGGTCACACTAGGCCAAAACTGTACAGATCCCTGGGCCGGTGTGCACACCTAAAATGCTTGCATTTTGCATACTGATGAGAGAGAAAGTAAGGGAGGGAGGAAGAAAAATCTTGTAGCTGGCTAGAAATCTAGAGAGAAATTAAAAAAGGGGGAAGTGGGGGAAAAGGTGTGTGGGGGTTGTGAGAGGATAATATTGGAAGTGGGAGGTGGGTATCCCTCCTCCACTGCCCTTTTTCATTCATCCCTCTTTCTCTCTCTAAAAGACTTTGCTAATTGGCCTGCTAGCTGGTCTTCCTTCCCCTCTCTCTCGTCTCTTTCCCTTTCAGCTGGAGGAGATGGAGAGAGGAAGCAGTGAGGAGAGATATATAGGCCGGCGTCTTCTGTAGAGAGAGAGAGAGCAAAAGGGAAATAAAGGAACTCTTGCAGGTACTCAACACTGACATGAGTGATCTCATGCTCTTGATACCTTGGTACTCTTACATCAACCTCCTTCTTGCTCCTCCTGCTTCCTCTTTCTAGCTAGGATCTTCAACGGCCTTCTCTTTCTATCTCCTAGAGAGAGAAAGAGGTGAGAGAGAGACGCAGCCACCAGATAATCTTCTTATGTGCAGCAAGCGACAGCACGTGCAGGAGCTCATGAGCTGCATCAATTCTTGAGGTAATATAGAGAAGTAGATAGATAGAGAGAGAGAGAGTGAGATGATGAGAGAGATGGTGAGCAAGCTCAGTGATGTGTATGTGTGCGCGCTTGTGTTGACATTTGTGCACCGTTTCTTTGTTAAATCACTTGATGAAGATGGATGCCTGCCTTTTCCTTATTAATATATTTTTTCTGATACTGATGCCTATTCCACATCTCTCTCATCCTCTCTCCTCTTCTAGAGCTCAGCTAGATATAGCTAGCTAGTGTGTTCTTCCTCCATATGCATATATACATGCTGCACCCTGCATCTCTCTCTCTCCCTACCTTCTCTCTTTCATGGATTCAGTTCTTCCCCAAATTCCCCAAATAATCCTTGCTCTGGTACTTCTTTTTGGTCAAATTTTGTTTCCCTTGTTCTCAAGTAACCTCTTCGATTTGTTCTTCTTATTGGCACACAGGCAAAACCACAGGCTTGTGATCTTGCACTACTGAAGCTAATTGGGGAGATCGAATTCTGGTGCACTGAAGCACGAGAAGCCTTGATTTTTGGGTGTCGATCTATCGGCGATGGCGGCGTACTACCACGGCGGCGCCGGCACGGACATCCAGGCCAGCACCGACGGCCTGCAGACGCTGTACCTCATGAACCCGAGCTACGCCGGCTACGCTGACGCCGGCACGTCCCCGCCGGGCCCGACCAACATGATGCTCCTCAACTCGGCGGTGAGCACCATGACGCCGGCGTCGTTCGCCCACCACCACCAGCAGTCGTCGGCGGCGGCGCAGCAGCACTTCGTCGGCATCCCTCTGCAGGCGCCGCCGTCGGGCTACAACCTCTGGGCCCGGCCACGAGCGGCGGCGGCGGACATGTCGCCGCCGCAGGCGCAGACCCCCGGCGCCGCGGGGGTCAGCGCCGTGCTCAGCCTGTCGTCCCGCGAGGCCCCGCCGCCGGTCACGGTGGCCGCCGTGGGAGGCGCCGCCGACGAGGTCAAGTACCAGCTGGGCGCGGCGGCGGCATCGCAGGGCCAGATGGTGATGAGCTCCAAGTACCTCAAGGCGGCGCAGGAGCTGCTCGACGAGGTGGTGAGCGTCAGCAAGGGAGTCGAGGACGCCAAGGCCGCCGCGACCAAGAGCCAGCTGGCGCCAGTGAAGAAGAAGGAGGACTCGGAGGGTGTCTCCGGTGGCGGCACTGAGGACGGCGGTAGGGCGAAGAGCGGCGGCGCGCCGCCGCCAGAGTTGTCCACGGCAGAGCGGCAGGAGCTGCAGATGAAGAAGAGCAAGCTTATCAATATGCTTGACGAGGTCAGTAGCATAATTCACCAGCACAGTAGTGCTAGCTTCTTCATACACAAGAATAATAATTTACTGTATTTCCCATTTGATATTTTCTCTCCTTTTTATAAAGTATTTTAGAAAAAAAATGTTGTTGCTGTTGAATCCTTCTGAGTTCTTAATCTTGATGATGAATGTTTTTTGTTATTGTCTGCGAGAATTTAATATTGCCTCTAAATTTGGTTGGGAACGATATTTGGTGATCTGTTTGCTGTTTGGTTGCCTCTACAGTTTTAGACAGTGTTATATTAAAAGGCTACGAGCCATTTGCTTTTCGGTCATCTTTGTTTTGCTGTTTCTTTTTCTGAAAGATGAGTGACACAAGTTGTTGGAACAGTGTCCAACTTTAAATTCAATTATCTGGATATATATTCCAATCAAACCTTTCCCTCGCTTTAATTTAAATCCTTATGTGAATCAAACATGGGTTTTAAATCAAATTGGTGGCACCAATTATTGGCCCTCTACTTAATCCTGTGATTTGCACCTCTCAGAAAATAGTTATTATGTGATGTATTCCCAGTGCCCATAATTAGAATCTTTAACACCTTGTGGCCACTTCTTTTGTTTTTTTTGTTGAAAAAAACGTCTACATCAACTACGGTGTCTACACTAAAAAAATCAGTTCTAATAGTAAGATGAGAATAATTTTTGTTTTGTGGAAGAAAACGAAAACAATATACACCAAATAAAGTGCAATAGAAGTTACATATGAATATATATGAAACTAAAGTGCAGCATAAGTTTGGTACGTTATAAATGAATCCATGGAGCTAACAAGTGGCAATGAAGAAAACCATATCCTTAACTATTTCATCACAATGAAATATAGCAAGTGGATGTTTCATAACCAATATATTGCAGATAAGATCGGTGCTAGTAGTTTTTCTTGCATGCATGATTATACAGATAAATTAAATTGAACTAGTTGCATTCTTTTGGCTGTCCTTTGTCCATGCCGGTACCAACAAGCTTCAATTCGTTGCTTGATCAGATGCATCTCTCTTTTTATCTGCAATAGCCTGCTTCATGAGTGCAAACTGTACTCTATAGCTACCAGTACAAAAGATGGAAACATATATGCTATATATACAAATAAGCTAGAGTTGTTGCTGTGGCTGTGATTGCACCGATCAGCATTGATAATATTTTGCTAGCTAACGAATGATCATCACTAATCAGCTACTAGCACACCAATAATCAGCATTGATATGGATTTTCCAACGAATGAACAGTATGTTGGATCATCACTAATTAACTACTTAATTAATCAGCTAGCTAGCACACCCCTGATTATAATTAGTTAATGACGGTTCGAGTGGCCGTCGTCATGGCGGCGATGTGATCCTTTCTCAATAGAGAAGGATGAAGCCGGAATTTTATTTCCATTATCTAAAAATGGCGGCGATGTGATGGCGCAGGTGGAGCAGCGTTACCGGCAGTACCACGGGCAGATGCAGGCGGTGTCGTCGTCGTTCGAGGCGGCGGCGGGGGCCGGGTCGGCGCGGACGTACACGGCGCTGGCGCTGCGGACCATCTCGCGGCAGTTCCGGTGCCTGCGGGACGCGATCGCCGGGCAGGTGCGCGCGGCGAGCCGGGCCCTGGGCGAGGACGCCGACGCCGCCGTCGCAGGCGGCGGCCGCACCGTCGGGTCCCGGCTCCGGTACATCGACCACCAGCTCCGGCAGCAGCGCGCCCTGCAGCAGCTCGGCATGATGCAGGGCGGCGCGTGGCGGCCGCAGCGAGGCCTCCCTGAGCGCTCCGTCTCCATCCTCCGAGCCTGGCTCTTCGAGCACTTCCTGCACCCGTGAGTTCATCTTTAATTCTGTTCTGACTGCTATCATCTAGCTAGAAGATGCTCCATTGCTATAGCAGATCAAAGCTCATGATGAGCCTTGTACTCTCTTGCCGTTGGAGAGCTCGACACGTGGGCCCCGTCGATCGAGCTACTCCATTGCTCGCTCTTTGGCTGGCTCTTTATTTGTTGCTTGCTTACCTTTCGTGTCCACCATGGCGCTGCCCTCTGCCCGTGCATGCGCCTGGTCTCACCTCACCTCATCGTGTCGGTTTCTGATTGGTCCGCATGGATCCCTGTGTCGTCACGCAGATACCCCAAGGATTCGGACAAGATCATGCTCGCCAAGCAGACCGGGCTCACCAGGAGCCAGGTGAGTGTAGTAAAACAGTGAATACAATCCTTTTGTTAAATTTCTATACGTGTTCTTGCTGGATCGATTTAAATTTTGATTTTGGTTAGGTGTCCAACTGGTTCATCAACGCGAGGGTACGGCTGTGGAAGCCGATGGTGGAGGAGATGTACCTGGAGGAGACCAAGGACCAGCAGGACGGCAACGACGAGGGCAAGTCCGGCGGCGGGGCCAAGAGCGGCGACACCAACAACGGGGCCGACGGCGGCAGCGGCGCCATGTCGAAGGCGGCGGCGGAGGGCGCGTCGTCCGCCAAGGGCGTCGGCGGCGGCGTCCACGGCTCCACTCTGCTGGAGCTCGCCGGGGACCAGCAGGCGGCGCATGCCGGGTTCTACGGAGACGAGGATGACGACGAAGACGCCGCCGAGCGCAGGCTGAAGAAGGCGAGGGGAGACGATCCGGCGGCGGCGTTCCACGCCCACCACGCGCGGCGGCGGCGGCGCCGAGCAGACGGCGTCGTTCCTCATGGGCAGCAGCGCCGCCGGCGACAGCGGCAGCCACGGCGGCGCCGGCGGCTACGACATGAACATGCAGAGCACCAAGTCCTTCGCGGCGCAGCTCATGAGGGACTTCGTCGCCTAGCTCGTAGCATAGCAGTCATCATCCATGCAATGCAATTAATGACTCCGTCCATCGATTAATCGATTTAGGGCTTGTATAGAAATAAAAAAGGTCCAAGCCTAAACATGCTTATACATGTGTATAAGCAGCAGTGTTAAGCTTGGGCTATAGGTTTTGGGAATGTAAAGATGGGATATCATGGGGCGATGTATATAGGTATAGGATGATAGTCAACTAGTTGATACCCAAATTAAACATTGTACAAGATTTTATATGTAGATCATAAGGATTGGGGGGGTATACAGTACAATATGTGAAAAGGGGTATATTGGAATTGGAACTTGGAACTTTGGAAGTGTATGCGGTAGAATGGCAAATTAGTATGTAGTAATTCAGTATTGGTTTTGGCTACTGTAATAATGCATGTATGCAAACCTAGCACATTGCAAACTCACTGGCAACATCATGTGCTGGATGACAGTGGATAATCCCGCTACTGTAGGATATACATTGGCTTCAACTAGGATCAAGTGATCTACCACTGATGCCTCCTTTGGAACGCAGGAATTTTACAGAAACAGTTCAATTTCACAGGAAAACACACAGGAAACTGGAAAAAATCCCACATTCCAAAGGAGGCCTGAATGTGGGCAGGCAACAATGAGTAACGACACAATAATAATCTGATAAAGAGTAATGCCTCAGGTTCAGAGTCTGTTCCGACAACTGTGTAGTTACTAGTTAGTCATGCTATCTGGTTCTGATGCGAGGAGACTTGTAAGGTCGGTATTCCATCTTTTTGTGTGAAATAGATCAACCCAAGAATTTCCATTCTGAATAACAGTACCAAAAAATCCACTAATATATAACCAAACAGCGCTAACTAACTAACAAATAAACTAAGATCATACAAACAGAACACTGCCTAATGATCACTAGTGTCACCGTCTTCCTTCGTTCATGCATCTTGTGTCGAGACGTTTCTGCAATCAGGCGGCAAGGAGGATGCCACATTTACCCAGATTATGATGTCACAGCAAAGCAGGTGGTGCACTGGCATATTGGTGATGCTAGTCATGGCAGAAGTTAGCTGAAGTCCTCCTGCTCTTAGCACTTGGAAAATGCTTGAGGGTCAGGTCAGCTCCACTTCACTCACTGGATGCGACCTGTTGCGGGGATAACAGGTTGGTGCACCAAACCAAGAGGCTTGTTCATGTTGTTAGCGTTATCTGCTGCTCCACTGCCGTCGCAACTCGGTTCCAATAAGCGCACAAGTGATAGAAAGATTTCCATTCGGGTTACGTCCCGGTTTGCCTGCATGGATAACCTCAATCAGTACCAACAAGGAGGTTGATAAATCAGAAGCGAAGCAAATGGATAGAATCTAGCAATCATCAGCATCATTTCAGCTCTAATGATGGAATGCACGTCTTGAAATTTCAGTTTTAAACTGACACAATGCCTAATTGATGCATTTAGCTATATTACCTCAACAGTAAATCGTGCCCAGATTTTACTTTTGCGCATTTCCATTACACCCCTCAAGATAGTCAATCCAAGTCCTTTGATAAAGTCAGCTATCTCCAAGAAGATTCCTCTATCCTCACAAAGCATCTGCACCGACAACCAAATTATCACAATTACATGTGTTCCTGGTGAAACATCATATCATAAAGAATTAGTAGAATAGCCATTACCTCCACAAGCATCTGACGAGGTCGGTCAAGATCCTCAACGATGATTGGGCATGTCATTGACTGAGAGCCAACATCAAAAGCCCAGGTTGCCCCACCTTCAAAGTAGTCTTTCCAAAGGGGTCCATTTTCACCACCAAGTATCTGCTTGAAGAAGACTTTTTATCAAGGACATTCTCCAATTATAGAGGATTAAGTAAAATATTTGCAGGTTCCGCCTTGTCAAGTAAGCCATAACACCACTTTCTCTGTCAGAGCCCAAGACCAAGAGTTAAAGAAGATGCTTACCTTAGATTCAGTAGAATCCTTGAGCTTGTCAGCATTCTTTGTCACGCTTTGTAAGAAAAGCATGTGCTTAACTGTTTTCTCCAACAAATCAACGATGCTACACTATTGATACAAATGGGATGAGAAGTGTTAGGACACTATTACAGATACTTTGAGGATGAAATGTGCAATTCAAATGTTCAAATTATCATAAAAGAATTTGTGATCCACGAGCCTGCAAGAGGATACCTTTGCTCCATTTGGAACAAGCTGACGAAGCTCCTTTGTACGGTCCTGTATCAGCTGCCGGTCCTTTGGTCGTGGCTTAGGACTCTCTCCTGGTCGAGATCTCTTTCGATTTGCCTTGCTTGGTGTATCAACACCCTTGCTGTTAGAAGCTGATGCACTTTCGCATTTCATGTTCTGACCACTCTCAATCCAAAGACGTATCTGAGATTTGTGTATTCCATTATTTTGGGAAAGACAACCGTCCTCAGACTTCTCAAGGAAACATGGTTGCTTAACAAACTGCACGGACTCATGCTTAATTAGCACTGAAGGGACACCGGAGGACTCACATCGTTTCAAGTCACTTGGACCAAGATGAGATGTGCTAGGAACGTCAGTCAATGCAGTCTTGCAAGAAGCACTATCATCAGGACACTGTTTGCCACTTGGATTGATGTTTGAGATAACAGCATCCAACAGTTGATCAGTTTCAGTTAGTGAAAACATCCCAGAGTTGTGAAGCTCATTGTCTAGTGAACTAAAGAGGGGTGAGCTATCTAGATATATTGATGATTCAGGCACGTTTCTATCTGAATTCTGGGACTCTGCACCACTCCAGGTTACCAAATCAGCACCCATATTGTGGGAGAACCGATTAAATTCAGCACCAAACATATCAAACAAGTCATTGTCAGCAGCAGGCTCCACAAGTAACGAGGAAGCTCTCTCACTGGGCATTCCTGGGAGATCACATCTATCCACATCCTTCATTCTTTGTGTGCTTACATTAGAACTTGGATCCTTAACTCTATTAATCCTTTGGTCAGGTCGTAAATGGTTTGACCTACTCAGTTGATTCTCTTGGCCCACATTCAAGCTGTTAGAAACCTGGCCATTAGATTCAGAAGCTGGAGCTGAAGGAATTCGAAATGACCCTCTTTCAGGATTCTCCATTTTCTTATAGATTTCAGAAGATTGGGGAACCTTGGATGGAACATGAGATTGATTCTGCTGCAATGTTCCTGGAGTGTGGTCCAATACTTGACTCGGTACACATAAGTTAGCCCTGCTTGATCTGCCACCTACGGGGAGAAAATCAAAAATCCCAGGACCATTTATATCATTGGATACCGGATATCTTCCATGATGTATATTGATGCCTGTATTTTCGCAGACAGAAGGGTCCTGGCACATAAGGGATCTCAGAATGACATTTCTTGCCAGATCTGCTGATGAATGTGCATTATTACTGAATTCTAACTGCCCAATGCTATTCATCAAAAGTGACTGCTTTTTCACCGAGGTCAAGCTAGGGGAGATCAAACCTGAGCTCATAGCAAGACTCTGTGTATTGCTTCCAAGTCGGCTGTCGCAGTAGGATGCTTGTTGTATGAACGTAATATCAGGCTTGGCATAGACAAAGTTCTCTCTAACAGGATGACCATTCTGTTGCGCAGCCTTAAGCAAAGATGCATTCAGCAATGCATTTGGTGGTGTGCTAGTTGACACAGTTGCAATATCAGGACAACTGTTTTGTTCAGAAGTCACTGGGAATTGACTGCAGTTTTTAGAGATATCATCAGAGCGAACATGAATGGCACCGTGTACAGAACGCGACTGACCATGCTGACTTGAAGCATTTTTAACTGAAGCAGATGCAGCCATACTTGAACGGTTGTTTAGCTGAGAACATAGCTTCTTTGCAAACATCACAAAATTTGTGTTCTCCATAACCTGCATTTTTTCAACTTTCAGATATGTAGCTAGCAAACAAAACCCCATTGATAACCATCACATTTAAATAAAAAACAAAAGCCTTTTGGGACCTTTTCCGTTCTTCACAATAATTTCCAACGGCAAGCACAGAAAAACAAAAATAACATATACTGCAAAAGTTTTATGCGCAGCAGTTTCTGCAGGGACCGAGCTATGTACAGTTATCGGGATCAGCTGACCCCGATGGATTTTGCTAATTCTATTGTAACTCCACCATGAAAATGGCAAATCACTCTTATATATGTGTGTTAGATTGCAGAATGCAGACCCAGATGATCCCAGCAACATAAATTTCTGGTTTCTCCCATGGTTTCTAGCTATTCCATCATGAACAGGATACCATAGATGTATGTGTATGCCATCCTCTGGAGGTATAGATGAAATGTTGCAATGAACTTGCAATCGACATTAAAAAAGAACAATAGCAAAATTCGATATCTTTTATTACTACTAAGTCGCGAGGCTCCACTAATTTCAAAGCGTGGAAAGTAGAAATATTTGTCTACTTTTTTAGCATGTATCTAGAGCCTTGAAGCCTTACCAAACCAGTAGAGCCCAACTGCAGCACACCGCGTGGTAGCACAGGAATAATCGCAATAGTCTGCACGAGTATTTTGAATGAGTTCCAGGAGCACATGGCAAATATATAATTTACCATTCAACATCCAAGTTCTGCTCACCTGAATGCCAACTCTGAACTGATTGTTCATCTCAGCAGCAACCTATCAAGTTGGAAACATGGTGTAAGATCTCCGGAACATTGTAACAAAACGTCAAACCCAATTGAGAAGAAGACTGTTATAAGATCTTCACACAAAAGACTTGGTGATCTACTCAAAGACAGTCTATATTATTTTTCTTTCTTTTTCTAGGAAAAGCAATCTACGTTCCATACCCCCTCCGTTCCAAAATAAGTGCCCATATAGCATTCAAATTTTGTCCCACAAAGAGTGTCCATATAGCTTCTAGAATGCACACATTGATACAAAAGTGCATAAAGAAACGTAAAGAGCCAATCAAACAGCCCTGTTCGGCTGGCTGGTGGCAGGTGGCTGGTGCTGATCTGTGCTGAGAGAAAAATACTGGTGGCTGACTGGTGGCCGGTGGCTGGTTTGTGTAGAGAGAAAAATACCGCTGGCTGGCTGCTGATAAGCCAAGCGAACAGGGCGCCAAAAACGAGTTGTTTTTGCTGGAGCTGCACCAAATGGTCATGGCGGTGAATCACTTCCCGGGGGTTGGTTGTGAGAGGTGGCGTTGTTTCGCACATGACACAAGTGAAGCTAGTAGAGCTAAAAAAAACAGCGCCTCCACCCCTAACTCCACCCTCACGTAGAGCTCTACCAAGGGCCTTAGTTAACGCTACTTTCCTAGTTCCAATGAGGGGTAATATGGTCATTTGTCACGACTAATTTGTCCTAAATTTTCACCCTTATTTTTGGAGGGAGTGAGTATTCCTCAACACCCTTCTTTTTTTTTTGTTTCCTATATAATTTACAACAGGCCCCATGTGTATTTATTTATGCAGGATGAGCTGTCCAAAATCAAAGCAGCTCACTAAATGACAAAAGTTGAAGGACTGAACGGCGGCTAGCCCCACACTGCTTTAAATGGGGTGGCAGCAAAATGGAACCAGACAAAACTGAAATTGGGTTCGCATTTATTTCACTCGAGAATTCAGAAGGGAAGCACTCCAGTACTGCCCGTACCTCGGCGGAGAGCCCGTGACCATAGGCGGTACCATGGACAATCCATTGATGATTGCCGCTGAACGCAGCACGGCCTACGGTCCTGCGAAAATGAAACACAAGCGCAGCCGCCATGAACCCAAGGAGCAATGAAGAGCATTGCATTCTAACAACAAAATAGTGAAGTAGCCAACCAAAGAAAGTGAAGATTTTATCCAACCAAATGGAGGAAAAGTAAAGAAATAGGCTGTGGATGCTTACCCTTGTCCAACGACATGAACCTCCGACGCCATAACTTTGTTAACAAGCGAGCAGATGGTGTCAGCAACAGGAACAGAGCACCCGGTGGTGTCACTGGGCAGAGCTTCAGAAGGCTCAGATCCGACAGGGCATGACGTGTGGCCACAGTAGCCGTCCTCCCACACCAGACGCCTGCACATTTTTCCAAGGAAAGAAATGAGAGAGAGAAAACACGATAATGAAAAAGAGGAAATTCAAGCAAGGTTAGGAAGAAGAAGCTAAGTTCAGAGCACACACATCCAAGATTATGAAATGAATAAGTCCGGTCCCAAAGTATTCAACTTTAGGAATCTGAAATTTGCAGGAAATGTTTGCCAAAAAGACTCTAAATTCTTCGGTTTAAAAGCTCAAATCCTCGCTTATCCCAATCTTTGAAGCTTCCAAAACAGAGTAGCAACCAGAATGGACACTTTCGAAGAGATACTACCAGAAATCGAACATTTCGAAGAAGAATGAGCATAAAGACCAAAAAGTTCAGATTTTGACGAGATTCAGCAGGAGGGCAAGCTTATAAACAACCAAAGAAGAAAGAATCTGAGGAAACAGTTGCGGCGGCGGCTTACACGGGGTCGGCGGCGCCGATGGCCTTCCAGAAGACGGCGTAGGACCACCCGATCTCCTCGCACAGCCGCCGCAGCGCGTCCCCGACCGCCATCTCCGTTCCCCCCTCTCCTCCCGCCGCTCGGCTAGAACCCCAGCACCCTCCGCGCCAAAACCCTAGCTCCGACGCAGACCGCGAGAGAGACCGCCGCCGCTCGCCGCTCGCACTAGGCGCCGCGGCAGCTAGCGCGCCCGGCCTGCTTCGCGCGGAGACCGCCGCCCCTCCTCGCCGCCGCCTCCGGAGCAGCCACGCCTCCCCTCGCCGCCGGCGCGCGGGCAGCAGCCATCACAGGGCGGGGCCAGCTGTCAGCTCCTTCGCCGCGCGGGGGTCCCCGTCGTCGCAAATACAAGGCGAGCGCCTCACACAAGCGGCGGCGGCGGCGGCGGCGGCAGCCACGGTTGCGCCGCGCCTTCCCCTCGGATTCAGCTTGTCGCTAGCTGCTGATGGCGGATGCTCCAGCCCAGCTGACGACGGCTCAGCCTTGCTGCTGCTGGCTGCTCTCCACTCTCTGTGGTCTGCTGCTGCCTCTCCGCCTCGCGCTCGCTTGTGGTGGTGTCACTGTTGTGTGTGTCTCTTCGCTCGCTTTCGTCCTCCTGCTGCTTTGTTTACTCCGTGCCTTTTCTTTCCTTTTTTTTTTCCGCCTTCGCGGCTCCCGAGACAGCCATCATTCCCTCCACAAAGGGCAAATTGGGGAATTACTTTAGCTGCCCTTTTTACTAATTAAAAAATAGCGAATCCATGTTTTGATTGGCTAAGTCCTTTTGTTTTTCATACACTGAACTGTCTCATGCTTTAATTTTTTGAGTTCCAAGTGTTTTGACAAATCACATGGATATGTCTCAATTTGGATGTATCTTTTCTACAAGATTCATTATTTCAAAACTAGGTTTTAGAGTTTTCCCACATCCTCTGTGAGTCCAAATAAATTTCAACCATACTTTAGTTCCATTTGATGGAAAGATAGAAAGTTCTAAAAATCAATAGTATGTGAAAGCAAGTTGAAATATGAATTAAATATACAAATTTTATGCATTAAATATTCTTATATCAATTTAATAAATATTGTTGAAGTCTACAAAATTTGGTTTTTTTTTCAAATTAAAGATGGCTTTTCTTTTGTAACATAGAGAGAGTAATTGCTCGTATTTGTGTGTGTTTTTTTTACGGTTTTCACATTCTGGTTGCATTTTTTTGTAAAAGAAGAACATGAGGGGCAAGCACTATTGGTTACTATATATTACAAGGAAAAATGTATGTACAAAGGAGGAGAAACAACATAAAAAGGAAGGATTACGGAGCCTCTTGCCATTTTCTAACTCATTTGTGTCAAGTAACTAGCTTTAGTTTGATGGTAATATTTGGTAGTGCCACATTTTGCTATCCTTTTGTCTTGCATTAACCCAAGGCATCAGCATTATGACAACATCGCACTTGTTGCTCTTATCTTGGTAAATAAGAATATTAAAAAATATATCTATGATAAATCAAGGTCCTTGTGAAAATATCCGTGCCTATTTATCTGCAATGCTATTGTCATTTTAATTTCCACCTGTCACACTTTAAGCAAAGCCTTTACAACAGTACACCGACTGCTAAAAGGTGTTCCAAACAAGACAATCCGGATAATATAAACAAACCATGATGCAGTTGGAATATGTCATGTGGCAGAAACACGTACAAAGCTAGAGTATTTATCTAGTTGCTTTGTGAATATACCCATACATGATACACATACTGACATATATACACCCCTCATCACAGTGTAGGGCATTTACAATGATGACGATATGGACCTTAAAAAGGTGTTCTTGGAGTGCAAATTATGCGGTCGTGTATGCTTTTGAGGGGGTGGTGGGGTAGTTTAAAACTTAACAAATACTATATAGTATAGAGTAGTATTTCTTTTCTTGCATAAAGATGAGGAAAAAGCAAAGGGTAGATAAGCCATTCAGATGGCAGCAATGGAACCTTTTCCAGTAAAGGTGTATCAACTGAATAATTGAGGTTATGCTTGGTAATCATTTGATTAAAATCTGAATTTAGGCCCAGGGGCCAGGGCTACAAAAAGAGATCACTTTCTTCGATTTATACTGTAATCGAATGTTTTCATTTGAAATTCATATATCCCATTTTCCGACGAGCCCTGGTCATGATTAAGTCATCCTCTTCTTTATCTCGGGGTACTTAACTCTAGTTGGTTGTCGTGGTAAGATACGCCTGACTAGCAATCAAACTGGAGACAGACACCTACGTCAATCCATGCTTACTAAAATTCTGCTTTTTGCTAAGCGAGATCTTTGTCGTTTGATCTTGTCCTCCTTTTAGATGGGGTTAAGTTGACCTCAACAGTTGTCGAAAAGACGTTTCTCTCCTTGTACCACGCACTGAGATATTGTACATGGCGTGTTCATACTTCACATTATTGAAAAGCAGTGTGTGCATGTGTGAGAACATTAGTTTTATTTTGTTCAAAATGGATCTGCCCATGAACAAAAGGAAGCACACACACACAAACATATATATCCCTTTCAAGTATATGATATATTATATAGATGTTCAGATAACAAGTGCTTCATTCTTGACCAGTCCAACAAATCTGAAAGGGAGACGCCATCATAGCTTTGGATCCAATTTTGAGTTTGCTTCGCTGTTCAATCACAAACCTAAAAAGCTTTGTGGACACACACAAAAAATGCCCCACTTTTCTGAGCTGTCCAAACAACTGATAGAAGAATGCGCACTATATGTTAGTTTGGAATTAAGTCACGATTCCAGAACGTGTGTCATTTCATTGTCTAATACTAGGTGGTGGTGATATAATCCAATCCAAGAAAGATTACGATGACTCGGTAGTGGATGGTTGCACTTGTGTTTGTTTGATGTGGAAAAATATGTTGGCTTCTAGATCAAAATCACATCTCTCATATAGGGATAAAAGTAACTGTCAAGAGCATCTCCAAGAGTCTCTTTATATCTTTTCTAAACTTACAGAAATAGAGAGTTTGGTGAAAAAACATCCTCCAACAGTCAATTGGATATCTAAATATAGATATCCTCTATTCCGGGTTTCTCACTAGCCAAAGCTGGAGAGCGGCTGGCCAAAGATGGAGAGCAAGATGACTCTATACACTGCGCACAAGATGTAGAAAAAGCTTTTGAAAAGTATAAAGATATAGAAAATATTTTTATTCAAATGACGATTTAGAGAGTATATTTTAGATAGGCTCTTGGAGATGGTCTAAGAACATGTATACTTTTATTAACCTCCTCCCAAAAATATACTTTTATTAACTTCCTTGTCATATAGCTAGTAGCATATTTGCACTTTTTTATGAACATTCAATGGATATGACCTCCTACACGACGCTCAAATTACTCAATATTTTAGGCTTTTAGTTCAATGCTTGCCGACCTAGTTTATCCTTGTGGATCGTATATGTATCTTTCAAGCACCACGACGAACCTCTTTGATGGGAACCGCCGCCCTCGAGACCAACTTCATAGACAACAATCTACTATCTATTTTAGACAAGTGCACGTAGTGTGGTACCAATAAAATAGCAAGTTGCGCGAGCATACGAAGAACAAGAGAGATTGTTGGGTGCCCTGGGCAAGAGGGATCTGCTTGGGAAAGTGCCAAGCATGGATGGATGGATGGATGGATGTTGGAAATGGAATTGGCAGTGCACCAACCAAAACCAAACCAACCCACTCGTACGCTACCAGACACACGATCAGTCTGAGAATCTTGACCTTGGCGGCTTGCAAATAATGCAATGGCTCGTTCGTTCCCTAGGCGCAGGGGCAACGAAACCACCCGTGTTTGTGACTGCACCAGTGAGTGAGCTAATTAATGACGTACTCTAAATATTTCTTTTCTTTGAAACAAAGAATTCCCTTTTGAAATTCTTGTGATATATTTATATGTGTAGCAAAAACATTATACTATTATTATGAAAATTGCTACTCAAAAATCAATCTACTTGTACTATAATTTTTGAGATATCTATACTCAACGTGTGTGTGTGTAAATGAGTTGGCGATCAGAATTCAAAATGGTTGACACACATGCTACCCCATGCCATCGAAATTTGTTGATAATAAGACTTCAAAATAGTCGACACACATGCAACTCCATGCTATTGAAATTTGTTGACTTTAGGGTGTAGCATAGCCGGCATGGCTAGAGGAGGAGGAGGAGGAGCCACATGGCATGTATATGACTATATGGTATCCTTGACACTTAAGTCTCTTTGGAGATAAACGAAAAAGGAGGAGTCTCATGGGGCTTGACTCCAATAAGAAATTTTTTCTCTAGAGCCCTTAGGACCAAAGAATCCGACCTCTTTTAATTTTTATGAAGTGTCATGTTCTAAGATTTGTAATTAACATTTGAACATGTTGGAAAATCTCTCTCTCTCTCTCTCTCTCTCTCTCCATTCACATTCTAAGCCATCGGTCATCCCTGTAGTATTCATGTGGTTTTTCATCCCATAGGTTTAATTTGATACCGCACTCTATAATAATCGTACATTACTATTTCCATGTTTTGAGAATTCTATGTTCCAAAAGACCCATAAGGAATTGGTAAGACGTGCTTGATTGACGTGCACATAATGCCTCACTTCTTTGTTATAATCTTGCACGACTATTCTCATGTTTTGAGAATTCTATGTTCCAAAAGGCTCACCTTATCATCAAGTTAGGCTAAATGTGTACGACTAGTAATTTCTCTGCCATAACTATGGAAAATTAAAAGTTTGTGCAAAGGCTAAAATCATTTTGTAGGTATACACTAGATGATCTAAAAGGAACGATGAGGAGCGATAGCGGCAAATAACAAACACATGACTAAGATTTTGTTTGACACTGCTCCAGCTCTAAGAAATCCTATTAGTAGCTCTAAGAAATCCTAAACATATAGTTATGGGTATCAAGAGTATTAGATAAATCATTTTATTTATACTTTTTACTAAATATTAATATTTCAGCTACTTTCGTTTAATCTATGAAATGCAGACATAGCCTGGATCTTGAAGGTGAAGCTGGGCCGTTCAGACCCTACTTTCGTTTAATCGATATTGTGTTTCGCTATCTAGTTGTAGTGGTGTCTACGGCTTTGCTTGGATCTACCCCAACTAAAGATTAGCTAGCTAATTTTGTAGTGTAGTTTGTTTTAGCTAGCTAAACTTTAGCTGGGATGCTTGAGTCCTTCAGCTAATTAACAGCAATAGTTTTAGTTGGGTTTAGCTATCATCCACTAGCTAAAGAAATAGTTGGGCTCCAGTATTTGCTAGGAGGCAACTACGTGATCTTTTAGCTAAGTTGTTTTATTTGGATCGTAATAACTAAAGTTTAGCTGCTGTATCCAAACCGTGACCTATGATATACTAAGTATAAGTTATGCTTTAATTAACTTATATACTATACCAGTAGGTTTAAGCTTTCGTTCTCGAGACACCGCATATATCTCGTCGTATACGCTTCATTAATTCCAACCTTATTTTCGTTAGATAATAATATATATGGCCTAAGGCAACTTTTTGCCATCACCCATCACGACACTTACTTTGCATTGGGCTCTGTACGTTTTCCGTAGGCGAGCGAGCATCGATCAGCTCGATCGAACAAGCAAGCCCCGAAGCTTGTTGGATGTTCAGCTGTAGATTCAAAAAGCATGAAAAAGAAAACGAAAAGGATTTACGCACAGCTTGCATTATATTGGCGCACGCGATGCTAGCTAGCTAATTTAAGCTAGAGAGTCCCACATCGGATTCTCCCTGGGGCCTTTTTCGCGATGGCGCCACGGATGCATGTGACCCGGGAGATTCGGTGCGCTCGCTCGCTCTGATGGCGACCGACCATGATATATATATATGCTGCGTGTACTAGTACGTCTTTATTTGTGTGTCCGGGGTCCTGTTGGCTTCGTTTTGGCAAGATATTCGCCTCGGTTAAAGCCCTAATCACGGGCGACAGGAAAGGCCGTGACACAACGCAAAGGCGGCAGGACATGGAGGAGGCCGGGGGCATGCATGGCTGCATGGGCATGCCCAGTAGCAACCTACTGCTACCAGTACGAGCTATACTCTACGTACTACTCCAACATACGCTCTCTCCATCTCATATTCCTGCTGCATGGAGTGGTCTCTCTCTCTCTCTCTCTCTCTCTCTCTCTCTAGCTATCTCTCTCTCTCTCTGTCTCTCATCGACTGCGTCGACCGTGTGTATATATTACTGCATCTAGGGACAGAGAGACACACCACAGGCCGGGGAGGGGATCACACGCACAGACAGCATGAATCGCATGGAGACCGGAGAGGCGTCAAGGCAAAGCAACGGGGTCGTCGTCGCAGCTACAGCAACGCTTCCAGTCGTCGCGGTAAAAAGGCGCCATCTTTAGCCCCGGCCCGGGTGTAAAAAAGGCCAGCAACAGTCTGCCCCAGGAAGGATACGATAACCATAACCATATATAACCCATAGCTAGCCACGAGCATCAGGCGCCCATTCCCATTGACCGCCGGTGGAGTAAAGCCACTCATTGCAGCTAGCTTAGCTAACAGCTACTAGCCGCCATAGGCGTGGCTACCCTATCATCGGCTGGATCATGAACCTGCTGCCGGTCGTCATCGTCACCCCGGTCGACACCATGGCTCGTACCATGAACAACTCTATGCTGCCTATGCCTGCAATTGTAGCAGCTATAGCAACAAGAGACGGGTTCGGCAGAGACTTGCTGCGGTCGTTTGGATTCGAGTCGAGCCCATCACCATCAGGATCGATCCCTGCAAATCCGGTCCTGTAACCGCAACCGGACAAGGAGAAGGAGATAACGAGGTAACAACAAATGACAGCAACAGTAGTCGTCTTCTCTCGATCTCATTCCATCAACCTACATCACCAGCAGCTGCAGCCCAGCAGCAGAGAACAGGGCATCATGTGGCTTGAATGAATGGTACTAATCTCCTCCAGTGAGCTTAGTTCCATGGCACTATAGTGCATCTGTGTTAATTAAGCCTTGTTTACTTCCCAAATTCCAATATACAAAAAGAAGATTCTCATTACATCAAAATATCGACACATGCATGGAGTACTAAATGTAGATGAAATAAAAAACTTGTTGTACTTTGCGAGACCGAACATTTTAAGCCTAATTAATCAATGTTTGAACAATTATTCATAAATACAAACAAAATGCTACAGCGTCGTATTTATTATAAACTCTCAACTTTAACCCTTTAAAATTGGAACGGCTTAGTTTATCTAAACGCTTAAACAGGGACAGCAAGATACCCAGGCCCATCTCCGGGCCCACTCGTCCAGTCACCCACCCAGATCAATGACGGACCGGATGGGTTCCAATCCAATCCAATCGCAGCTCGCACATGACATGGCCCACCCCTCTCCTCCTCACTGCTGCTCACGAGGGCAGCTGAGCAAGGTGGGCTAGTGCCGTGAAACAGGTCAGGCAGCACCACCCTTCTTTGCGCCCGCTCGTGCTAGTGCCGGGCTGGGCCCGTGTCCGGTGGCAGGGGAAGGCCCACACGGTGACACGGGCACAGCCTGCCAGTCTGCCACTGCCGTATGTGTGGGAGAGAAGAGAGCAAGATACCCACAGGGGCAGGGCACGGCAGCGGCGCAGACAGGCCCACCAAAAAAAGGTGACGTGGCATACAGTAGTGTAGGGCTAAGCTCTAGAGTAGTCTGTACGTGTACCCCACTGCACTCAGTGAAGCAAGTACTGATGAGCTCTCCATGGATCAGTGAGTGAGTGAGAGAGAGAGACTGTATTGTACCAGAAGAAATGCCCAGTCACAGACATTCGCTCCATCACTAAACGCATGGGGTCGGGTCGCCAATCATGATATAGTCCGTAGCACACTACTGCCCACACACACACAGTGCACACCACATTCATCAGTAGGTGAGGTAGAGCCTAGAACCAGGGCCAGAGCATCAGCAGTGGTTGTGGTACACCATATCCCTGCAATGCAACCACGGGCAGGACAACGCAATGCAGGGCAGCAACAGTGGCCTAAGCGCACGCGAGAGAGGCCACTTTGGAGCCAACACGAGGACATGGCCGCCGTGTGGGTTCCGACTTCCGAGCGAGCACCCTACACTACACCCCAACAGCAACAGCCATCAACCACCTTTGGTGCATTACATGGTGAGGTCTACCAGAACAGAGATCGGCAAGAACAGCAGACCGACGCAGCAAGCGCGTGCATGCTTGTGGTCGATGCATGCAGCAGCATTGCAGCTATACAAACCTCAATTCTGAAGCCTAGCTAGTCTCAATTGAGAGCCAAAGGGCATCAAAAACTTCGAAACAGCTCTAGAACTAGCGTTACAGAAGCATAGTGGTTTGTAACAATGAGCAAGCAGGCCTGCCTGCTTTGGCACCAGCAGAGGCAAACAGCCACGGAACAAGATGAAAACGCTTAGCGTTACAGATGGACTACAAAGCTATATGTATATCTAGGCGTGCTATACTACTGATCGACAGTGGCCAGTATCCTTCATTCACCAGCCGTATATCGGGTTCTGTACCTGGGGCGGTAGAAGGCGAAGGTCCAAGCTATGCTGCTTGCTGTAGTCCCGGGTTCCGGGGACGGCGCCGGTCGACAGCCGCAGGAGCTCGCTCCCAGTCAGGCAGTAGTGCGCGAACGCCAGCCCGCCGTCCACGACCTCCGACATGTTGGGCACCGAGGCGGACTTCCTCATCCTTCCGCCCGTGCTCCCGTTGCGTTCACTAGAGCCGCTGCTGGTGCTGCAGTCGCTGTTGTTTGTGCTGCTCAGGACCTTGTCGAGCTCCGAGTGCTCCATGAACCGCTGGGTGGCAGCCTCCCATGACAGGTTGTACCGCTGCTCGGGGGTCAGGGGCTGCGGGTCGCGCGTCATGGCCTCCTTCACCCTCGCGACGAAGTCCTCTGATGTCTTGTAGGTCAGGCAATTCGGGAATGACCGGAAGAAGTCATTGGACGGATGGTCCGCGCAGACCACAAACTTGCCCATCGCAAGTGCCTCGGCGGTCGCCGTGCACAGGACGTCGCTGATGCTCGGGTTTATGAAGACCTTGTACCTGAAAGTAGAATGGGAGACATTTCAATCAATGGCATCACATCACATTCACTGACATAAGATGGGGGATGTTTTGAAAAGAAAACAATTGAGTAGCTGTGGACTTTACCCGTGAAGCGAATCATCTGCATGGTCCCGGCCTTTATGAAAGTTTAGGTTCAGATTCAGCTTCCTGGCGGTCGATTGCACTTCGTGTGAGTCTTCACCATTCCCATAGATGTCCAACTTGAAGCCTTCCAGATCACTCTTGTGCTTCGCAAACAAATCTATCAGTTCTCTGTAACCCTTGGCCCAGACCATCTTCCCCAGAAAATAAGCTCCTTTCGAGAAAGATTGCTGGCCAGACTCCCTCTCCGCTGCTATTCTCTCTCCCACCTCCAAAAACTTGGGGTTAACACCGTGCACATTGCAGATCATTGACTTGGGCAGATCTTGAGTAGCACCTGACAGCCGCAAAATCTACACAGCATTGGCACCATCAGCCACAAATGATAAATGGCCCATAAAATTGTTTTCGACTAAATGTACACAAATGATGTATATGCTCCAACATCACAGCGGTGTAGAAAGAGACAACATTGACTACCTTATGGCAATAAGCTCTGGCCACCAGGTTGTTGATGTGCTTAACGAAAAAAGCCTGAATAGCACCATTCTTCTCCCTCTTGATGTACTCCAAATAATTTGTATGTACGACACCGACAACATGATTAAACTTATCTGTCCAACGTTTCCCATGATGATACCAGTTGAGGTGCTCGGGCTCTTCCAAGATTGCAATGTCAGCTTCCTTTGATGGTATAAACTGTGAAGTGTCCCCAGCAGGAATTATACTTCTCCTTTCTTTCTGAAACTGTAGTTGGAAAAAAATCATGAGTAGATGAGTCATGCACATTGTGTTGAAATAAACATTGTGCTGAAAAATGAAACCTTACCTTTCCTGGGTAAAACGATATTTTGAAGTCTGTCTTGAAACCAACTCTTTCCTCTAGCCAATTCCTCATATAGTTTTCTTGTTCTTCTGGAGAATTAAAAGTCATGCTATTGGGATAGACAAGTTCTTGATCTGACTTGCAAAGCCAGGGCACTACCAAGGTAACATTTTGCTTGGAAGATTTAGCCAAGTATGCCGCTCGAAACAAAGGATTCACAGCCGTTCCAGTCATCCAGGGAAGACTAGCAGTGGTAACTATGGCAACATGTCTCTTGTCAGATATCTCACACTTCACATCATTCCAAAATCCACCTTCATAATGGTGCCCTGTACTTTGTAGGACACTAGCTATTCTTAGGTCGAGTTCGTCCCCAACATTGTCATTTCTCAATGAAGATGGTTCACTTGCTGACAGAAAATTATATGCATGGTGGTCCTTGCGCTTGCTGCATAAAGACTCCACCAACTTGTCGCATACATCTATAGCACATGAGAAAGAAAAATCAGATCAAACCAAGCTAAGCACACACACACCCAAAAAAAAGCATCTTACCTCTTTTTATACCAAGTTGGTCGAACAATGGTACAGATTGCTTTAGAAAATAAGCAAAAAGTTCTCCTAAATCCAGTGGTGGAACACCCTGTACAAGAGAAATACTGATTAGGAATGGTGCCCTGTACCACCAGCCTCTTATGTACAACGCATCAATAGTGAAACTGTGTTCTAGCAAGATGAAATGCTCAATTTAGTTTCATAAGGATTTACTGGAATTGGAATATGCAAAAGAAATTCAATTATTCCAGGGTTTTGGAAAAGTGTTACACAGAATGACCACTTCATCATACATTGGGAAGCAATCTGTGATTCTAAAATCCAGTAACACATGCACAAGTTACAAACTGAAAGGAACATTTGAACAAAATCATATTGTTCTGATTAAACACTTCTTGCCAAAGTCACTGTCACAAGTCATTCAAGCAGAGAGAAGTAAGCCTCTAACCAATAGAACGATACCAGTATGCGTGTAAAAGGTTTTGGAGTGAATCTCCTAGACTACAATATTCAACAAGAAGCGAATAGGAGATGACTAACCTCAGATGCGTCAGGCGCAAAGCTCATTGATTTCTGCAAGAACAAGTGCAATGGTCTGTCAATTTAATATTCTACAAGAACAAGAGCAGTCTGCATCACGTGTACCCCAGAAAAAGCTTAATTAAGATCGGCACATTTGCAAGCAAGTGTAAATTATATGATTGTGCGGATACTAAATGTATTGGAGTTGGAGACTATGACTGAATTCAAAACTGCTGACTTTTTCTTACTTGAATTTCAATCCTCAAAGTCTATAAAAGTTCCCATTCATATAAATCTAAACACGAAGAAAAATCTAAAATCGATCAGACTTCTAGGCTTCACCAAAGATCATTTCAATGGGCTTTCAACCTCCAATCGTTTAAAATTACTACTTTATTTACCTCATTCAGCATCCGGTATTCAATTTCAGTTCTAACAAGAACCTCTTAGACAGCATGGCACCGAAAAGCAATATAAAATGTACACATTAGGCATCCGTAGTAGGTTACTGTCCAGAGTTGCCTTATTTGTCTTAAAACATGTGACCTTTCTGGTACCACCAGCCTCTTAGATCATTTAATTCGATGGATTTACGAATTTCGGAAGTAGGTGCTAGCATCAAATTGGACATCTTGAATTTGGACACCTTAGTTTTCAAACTCTCGAACACAATTTTAAATCTTCAAAAACTAATTTTAACCAAAGTTACAAAAGATTTGCATAGTTCACGGAGCAACTCAATTTGCATCACATGAGATGGGAGTTGATTCCCATCCAAATTGGAAGTGTATATTAATAACTCCATTTGGCACCCCAAGGGAAAGGAAATTTTTCAACCATATCGGAACTGGGGAGCTTTGCTTGCTTCTCGAGGTTTATCTTTATTTCTCATAAAATTCCATATCAATATGTTTAATTTATTATTATATACCATAGGCTTTCAAAATAATGATAAATAAATCATAATGTATTTTTTAAAAATAATTTATGATTGCCTCTATTATACCACAAACTTTCAACTTAAAACAACATTTGTTGCATGGAGAAACAAAAAAGACAATCTTACGAAGGATCGATTAAGATAGTTGCTGGTGCAAACTGAACCAAAACATATTTAGGGGGTTATCCAGACTTTGTCCATACTTGAGGGTGGGAATTTGGAGTTTTTCCTTTATTAGCTTATAATTTAATCTTTTCTAGCCTTTATCTTTAATTATTTTACTTATAACATTCTTCCTTCCTCTTTCCAATGGCCATGCACAACATCAGTCTGCGCTGCAAGTCAACACTATCCATATCCTACTCCTGCATTTCACTGCACAATCTTGCAAGATGCCCCAAAGAATTTCTTTTTTTCCAGTCACTATGTTATTCTTCTGACCAACCAGATTGGAACAAAATATGTTCAATGTGAAAGTTCCATACGGCAGATTGCATTTTGACATGACTTCAAGGGTTACTGTTTCTTGTGAAAAAATGATTTTACAACCCCCAGAATAAGGATATTAACATGGTTTCACCTCTAGCCTACCCCAACTTGCTTGGGACAAAAGGCTATGTTGTTGTTGTTCAAATTACTAGCGTAAGTATGGATAAAGTTTGAATAACCCCCCAAAGTATGTTTTGGTTCATTTTACACTCATAATTATCTCAATCAATGCAATCTACTCCTTTGTAAGATTTGTATTTTTTGTTCCTCCATGCACAGGTGGGGTTTTAAATTAAAATTTTGTGGGATGATATAGGGCCACATATATTTTTTTTAAAAAAATACAATACGAATTTGTCATCTTTATTTCTCATAAAATTCCATATCAATATGTTTAATTTATTATTATATACCATAGGCTTTCAAAATAATGATAAATAAATCATAATGTATTTTTTAAAAATAATTTATGATTGCCTCAATTATACCACAAACTTTCAACTTAAAACAACATTTGTTGCATGGAGAAACAAAAAAGACAATCTTACGAAGGATCGATTAAGATAGTTGCTGGTGCAAACTGAACCAAAACATATTTAGGGGGTTATCCAGACTTTGTCCATACTTGAGGGTGGGAATTTGGAGTTTTTCCTTTATTAGCTTATAATTTAATCTTTTCTAGCCTTTATCTTTAATTATTTTACTTATAACATTCTTCCTTCCTCTTTCCAATGGCCATGCACAACATCAGTCTGCGCTGCAAGTCAACACTATCCATATCCTACTCCTGCATTTCACTGCACAATCTTGCAAGATGCCCCAAAGAATTTCTTTTTTTCCAGTCACTATGTTATTCTTCTGACCAACCAGATTGGAACAAAATATGTTCAATGTGAAAGTTCCATACGGCAGATTGCATTTTGACATGACTTCAAGGGTTACTGTTTCTTGTGAAAAAATGATTTTACAACCCCCAGAATAAGGTGACCTTTTGGGTTTCACCTCTAGCCTACCCCAACTAGCTTGGGACAAAAGGCTATGTTGTTGTTGTTGTTGAAAGTGCAAAAGCAGACAAGAAAGATTATGTACAATGCATCAATAGTGAAACTGTGTTCTAGCAAGATGAAATGCTCAATTTAGTTTCATATAAGGATTTACTGGAATTGGAATATGCAAAAGAAATTCAATTCTTCCAGGGTTTTGGAAAAGTGTTACACAGAATGACCACTTCATCATACATTGGGAAGCAATCTGTGATTCTAAAATCCAGTAACACATGCACAAGCCACAAACTGAAAAGAAAATTTGAAAAAAAAATCATATTGTTCTGATTAAACATTTCTCGCCAAAGTCACTGTCACAAGTCATTCAAGCAGAGAGAAGTCCCTATCCAATAGAACGATACAAGTATGCGCGTAAAAGGTTTTGGGAGTGAATCTCCTAGACTACAGTATGCAACAAGAAGTGAATAGGAGATGACTAACCTCAGATGCTTCAGGTGCAAAGCTCATTGATTTCTGCAAGAACAAGTGCAAAGCTCATTAATATTCTACAAGAACTAGAGCAGTCTGCATCACGTGTACCCCAGAATAAGCTTAATTAAGATCAGCACATTTGCAAGCAAGTGTAAATTATATGATTGTGCGGATACTAAATGTATTGGAGTTGGAGACTATGACTGAATTCAAAACTGCTGACTTTTTCTTACTTGATGAATTTCAATCCTCAAAGTCTATAAAAGCTCCCGTTCATATAAATCTAAACACGACGAAAAATCTAAAATCGATCAGACTTCTAGGCTTCACCGAAGATCATTTCCGTGGGCTTTCAACCTCCAATTGTTTAAAATTGCTATTTTATTTACCTCATTCAGTCCGGTATTCAATTTCAGTTCTAACAAGATCCTCTTAGTCAGCATGGCACCGAAAAGCAATATAAAATGTACACATTAGGCATCTCTAGTAGGTTACTGACGGAGTTCTCCTTCTAGCCTTGTCTTAAACATGTGACCTGTACCACCAGCCTCTTAGATCAACATCTAATCAGATCGATTTACGAATTTCGGAAGTAGGTGCTAGCATTAAATTGGACATCTTGAATTTGGACACCTTAGTTTTCGAACTCTCGAACACAATTATAAATGATAAAAAACTACTTTTAAGCGAAGTTACAAAAGATATGCATAGTTCACGAAGCAACTCAATTTGCATCACATGAAATGAGAGTTTATTCCCATCCAAATTGCAAGTGTATTATACCAATAATTCCATTTGGCACCCCAAGGGAACGGAAAATTTTCAGCCGTATTGGAATTGGGGAGCTTTGCTTGCTTCTCGAGGTTTAGCATCCAAAATTCCAAATTAACAGCGAAGTATCCCAAGTCTGTGGGAAGCTTACCAAGCTGAGCTTGACCTTGTGCAGCATGTCGCTGGGCGACTGCCCCTGCTGCCGCCTCCGCTCGAGCTCCCTGAGGCGCGCCTTGACAATCCTGAAGGGCTCCCACTCCTCGGCCTCCTCCTCCCACCTCCACCTGGGCGGGCCGCCCCTCCACGACTCGGCCTCGAACGCCTTCCCGATCGCGGACAGGTCCAGCCGCGTCCGCGCCGAGGACGCCGACGACGAGTAGGCCCGGCGGAGGCGCGCGAGCAGCTCGGGCTCCGGGACCGGCGCGTTGAGGAACGTCTCGAGCTCCCCGGCCCGGGCCCGGATGAGGCGCAGGTCCTCCCGCAGGCCGCGGGACAGGAAGGACAGCGCGCCCTCCCCCGTCCCCGCCGCGCCGCCGCCGCCGCCCGAGACCGCGCCAGCCGGGCGGGTATCGACACCGAACCTGGCCATGGCTCGCCGGAGGAAGACAGGGTTCAGCGAGGGGCGGCGGCGGGTGGTGCTAGGTAGGGTTCCGCGTTCTACGGCGAGAGGATGCGGTGGTGGTGGTGGAGGCGGTGGTGGATATGGGGGGAAAGGGATGGGGGAGGAGGAGGAAGTGGAAGCAGCAGCCGAGGAGATTTCGCGGGCCCCGGCCGCCGGCTGAGGTGGCGGCACGGCGGTGGGGAGGTGGACCTCGCCGGGGACCAACGGGAAGGGGACGCGCAAATTCAGCGGCTAGGATAGAGGAGGCGAGGAACCGACGGTGATGATGCTTCCAGGTGGCATCGATCTTGGCCGCGGAACGGAAAGGGTTGCCCCCCTGCCCAATGAGGAAGGACTGTCGGCTCCTCCAGGGCCAGGAATTCCATGTGAGAACTGACAACAAAAATGGTTGCACCGTTGCGGTAAGAAAGATGGGCACAATATAAATGTGACCCCGGGCCGTGTTTATTTAGTGTCAAAATTTTTCACGCACGTCTGACCCCTAACTAACACGAACTCACGTGCGACACGCACGTTTATTGATGACACATAGATATTAAAACAATGTCATTTGACTGGGCCAAGGTAAACATACAAGTCATACGAAGCGCTTTTAAATATACTTTATATTCGCACTCTATTTATAGAGAGCTTTAGGTATTCTCAAATCTAGAGTCACGTGATTTTTTGAGATAGTTGGTCTTGATTTATATGTAGAAAAACTCTCCAATCTATTGTTTATTGGCGATACAGGATAATTGTGTATAGACACACAAAAAAACTGCGAGGAGGTTTTACGAGTTCGGACGTTGATTCTTTAAAAAAACTTGTTTTTTCAGTTCAGAAAAAAGCTCGTTTATTACTTTCCAAAAAAAGCTATGAGGGGGTTTTACCGGTTAGGATGTTGATTTCTTTAAAAAAACTCATTTTTTTCTTTCAAAAAAAAGTGGGTACAAAAAATACTGGTGAAAAAAACGGGGGTGGGGGGGGGCTAGGGGTGAACTCATAGGGGTTTTTTCTCTGTCAAAAAAACTTTTACAATATTTCATTTTCCTTTCTTCAACGTGGGTACAGGTGGGTCCATTGTGAAGGGTATAGGGGGTTTTAGTTTGTAGCAAAAGTTTTCAAAAGAACTCGATCCTTTTAGTATAGATTAAAAATATTAAATAAAGTTAGTTTACAAAATTACGTATAGAACCTCGGGTTGATTCACGAGACCTGTTACTGTAGTAAATCATGGGTTAATTAGCCTCATTAGATTCGTCGCGCAAAGTTACACTTATCCTTAAAAGTTTTACAAATAGACTTTATTTAATACTCCATACATGCAAGATTGCTCGGAAAAAATTAAAAACAAAAGAAACACGGCCGTCACATGAATTTCATTCGAATTTACAATTTTTGAACATGTGGACGTGTTTGTTTTGCCGGGGCAAAATTTTAACCCCTGAAATCTTACGTGTATAAAGTACTAAATGAAGTCTATTTATAAAATTTTTTCACATATGAGTGCAACTTTATGCGACGAATCTAATTAGCCTAATTAATCCATGATTCGCTACAGAGGGGCAAAATTTTAGCCCCTAGAATCTTGCATGTGTGGAGTACTAAATGAAGTCTATTTATAAAACTTTTTCACATATGAGTGCAACTTTACACGATGAATCTAATGAGCCTGATTAATCCATGATTTACTACAGGATTATAAGATTACCATCATCTAATCATGCAGTCAAAGACCTCATTACATTCGTCATTTGATTTAGACCGAGAGTTATGAAGATAGTTTTGTAAACTGAGTTTATTTAATCTTACTAATTAACGGTGAAAGGGGGCTAAAAATTTAGCCCCTTCCAACCAAATACGCCCAAGCGAAAGCAAGGCTAATTTGAATGCGAGCCTTGGTTCAATCCTGGGTTTGTTTCCAGACTTCTACACCAAAAAGGAAAAAAAACAATCTGAAATTTCCACGCCATTTTCCACATGGAAATTGAAGTTTAGTAAAGAAGGCAATCGATCTTATCAACAGCAAGAAAGAGGACAGAAGTGCAGACATCTGGGAGATGTACATGCAGATTAGCATAAAAAACCAAGGCAGAAAGCAACGCTAGTTGGAGTTCTGCACGGCAGCTCAGTTGGAGCCTTGCACACTTCCTGCACCAGTGAAAGACCGAAAGCAACGGGTGTGTGCTGTTCTTGGCAGAAAGCCGTCTAGCAGATGCCGCCGCGACACGGAGATTCTGAATCTGGTGCATTCGTGGAACCTGTACCTGTAACCTGAACGAGCCATGGCGCCGTTCGAGCTCACCTCCAGGCTTCACCTGGCTGACTGCTGGGTGCCTCTCCACCTGTCAGCAATCAGCATCAGAGTACAAATGTCTGGTGCAGGGAAGAGTCGCTCTGCCAGCCGCGAAATAAATTGCCAATTCATTGCGGTTGTACACGAAAAATGCAATGAAATTCCTGCTTCCGGATGCAAGGACGGATGCTTATGCGTTTATCTGTTTCTTCTGTGCACCCTGCTAGTTTCTTCTAGTCCAGGCCACAGTTGATTTGTCTTCAGTCAAGATCGGTATTGGAATCTCTGAAATACTCTGGCCCAGCTTTGTCTGCAAGCCTATTACAACCGTATGTGGGTTATCTCAAGGATATGAAGGGCTCCAATCACAAGTCAGGCTTCATATCAACTCAACATGAACATTGGTCACGTGCCGTTTGGACCGGTTAGATTGCTACTCCAAACATATGTCCAGTAACTGTCTTCCCTGCTAATGTGGTTGAGGTTCGAAGCCTGCAGTTGAGTTGTCTTCAATCAAGCAACAGTATCCAAATCTTTGAAAAATCCTAGGGCCAAGGATTCTGTCACAGCCATTATCTGAAGGATCTCAAGAGCTCCAATATGATACGCGTCTTTATGTTGACACAAGAAGTGCACGGGAACCAATACATCCCGGAGGGTGAGATTGTCCAATATAGGATACCAAGTATTGGCAAAAGTCAGTTCAGAACAAAAGACAATTCAATTTCAACATGTTAGCAGGTGCATTTTCCATCAGAAATATGTCAGAAACTCAGCAGCTTCTTGACCTTAATTTCTAACAGGCCTGACCACAATTCTCAGACGTGATAGCAACACCATACTTCTTGGTTCCATAGAATTTTCCATATGGCCCTTTTTGCACAAATTTAACTTAAAGCTCTTACATACATGACATGTGAAAACTGACAACAGAAATGGTTGCACCGTTGCAGTAAGATCCGCACAATACAAATGTGGCCCCGTTTGGACAAACATCACATGAATTTCATTCGAATTTACAATTCTAAAACAGGTGTATGAAGCGAAAGCAAAGGCTAATTTGAATGTGAACCTTGGTTCAATCCTGGGTTTCTTTCCAGACTTCTACACCAAAAAGAAAAAAACAGCTTGAAATTTCCACGCCATTTCCACATGGAAATTGAAGTTTAGTAAAGAATACAATCGACCTTATCAAGAGCAAGAAAAAAGGACAGAAGTGCAGACATCTTGGAGATGTACACGCAGATTAGCATAAAAGACCAAGGCTGAAAGCAACGCTAATTGGAGTTCTGCACGGCAGCTCAGTTGGAGCCTTGCACACTTCCGGCACCAGTGAAAGACCGAAAGCAACCGGGTGTGTGTGTGCCGTTCTTGGCAGAAAGCCATCTAGCAGATGCCGCCGCGACACGGAGATTCTGAATCTGGTGCATTCGTGGAACCTGTACCTGTAACCTGAACGAGCCATGGCGCCGTTCGAGCTCACCTCCAGGCTTCACCTGGCTGACTGTTGGGTGACTCTCCACCTGTCAGCAATCAGCATCAGAGTACAAATGTCTGGTGCAGGGAAGAGTTGCTCTGCCAGCCGCGAAATAAATTGCCAATTCATCTTGGCTGTACACGAAAAATGCAATGAAATTCCTGCTTCCGGATGCAAGGACGGATGCTTATGCGTATGCGTTTATCTGTTTCTTCTGTGCACCCTGCTAGTTTCTTCTAGTCCAGGCCACAGTTGATTTGTCTTCAGTCAAGATCGGTATTGGAATCTCTGAAATACTCTGGCCCAGCTTTGTCTGCAAGCCTATTACAACCGTATGTGGGTTATCTCAAGGATATGAAGGGCTCCAATCACAAGTCAGGCTTCATATCAACTCAACATGAACATTGGTCACGTGCCGTTTGGACCGGTTAGATTGCTACTCCAAACATATGTCCAGTAACTGTCTTCCCTGCTAATGTGGTTGAGGTTCGAAGCCTGCAGTTGAGTTGTCTTCAATCAAGCAACAGTATCCAAATCTTTGAAAAATCCTAGGGCCAAGGATTCTGTCACAGCCATTATCTGAAGGATCTCAAGAGCTCCAATATGATACGCGTCTTTATGTTGACACAAGAAGTGCACGGGAACCAATACATCCCGAGGGTGAGATTGTCCAATATAGGATACCAAGTATTGGCAAAAGTCAGTTCAGAACAAAGACAATTCAATTTCCAACATGTTAGCAGGTGCATTTTCCATCAGAAATATGTCAGAAACTCAGCAGCTTCTTGACCTTAATTTCTAACAGGCCTGACCACAAGTTCTCAGACGTGATAGCAACACCATACTTCTTGGTTCCATAGAATTTTCCATATGGCCCTTTTTGCACAAATTTAACTTAAAGCTCAACTCTTCAATCAATTAAATTCTCCAGAAGTCACATCTTACATGGTATAAATGGTGCTTTACTGCTCTCTGAGCTGCACTGCTGATTATCGAGTTAATGTGATAACTTACAGTCTGATATGATAATATATTGGCATGAAATCCACATACAAACATTCCAGTCATCTGCTGCAGGTTTTCCTTGCATCCAGGCATCGATCAATGCCCCAAGACTGAAAACTGAAATACATGACATTGCCAGTTTGCCACCAATATCAATCGTAAAAAAATAAAAAAAAACAGATTTCAGCAGCACCAAACTTGTTGGTTCCATAGAGTTTTCCATCTGATCCTTTTTGCACAAAAGTTGACTGTAAGTTCAACTCTTCAACCAATTACCCATGTATCGTAAGTTACATGGTATAATTGGTGATTACAGTTCTCTTAGCTGCACTGCTAGTTGTGGAGTAAATGTGGGAGCTTACAGTCTGAGATGAGAATATTGGAACAAAATCTACTGACCCAAACATTCCGTACATCTTGCTGGGTGTGGTTTGATCAATCGATCAATGCCTGAAGAGTGAAGTGTGTATGACATTGCCACCCATAACAGATATTGTCACAGTCAGTCAACAATTCTCAGATTTCCATGGTCAGGGGATCTTGCTGCTCGACACCACCACATTGCCATATATCCCATATCAGTCAGCTTCTTAAACCAAGGAATCAACGCACCAGTGTCTGGACTCTGGATGACAAAAAGATCCATTCCCGGGCGGCCGGGCCGGGCACATGCTCAACTGCCGATGCATCAACCAGACTCCGAGTTCTCACGCGATGCTGTACCGGCGCATGAGCCCAGGCACCCGCTCGGCGACGTCGACGCGGCCGTGCACGCGGCACGCCGCGAGCAGCGCCGCGAAGATGACCCTGTCGGGGCGCGCCTGCAGCCCGGCTACCAGCCGCTCGGCCTCCCCCACCTCCCCGGCGCGCCCCAGCATCTCCACCATGCACGTGTAGTGCTGCAGCGCGGGGCGGGGCACCCCCGCGAACACCTTCCTCCCCTCGTCCACCATCCCAGCCCGCGCGCACGCCGCCAGGAGCACCGTCACCGCCCTGTCGTCCATCTCCGCCTCCAGGCCGGCGAAGAGGCCCAGCGCCTCGCGGGAGTGCCCGTGCGCCGAGAGCGCGCCGGCCAGCGCGGTGCGGGCCGAGAGCGTGCGGGGCGTTTCGTCGAACACGGCGCGCGCGGAGGCGAGGTCCCCGCAGGCGGAGTAGCCGCTGATGAGGGACCCGGCGAGGAGCGCGGGGACGCCGCGGCGGAGCACGGCGGCGTGGAGGGAGGCCACGAGGGGCAGCGACGGCAGGGAGGATGCGCGGCGGAGGAACTCCGCGTAGCGCCGCCGCAACCGCATTGCTTGCTGGATGCTGCTTGCTGCCGTGCGTGCTGCTGCAGGAAGGAGATGAGCGCTGGG
>OAMR01000920.1:144162-160073 GCA_900205405.1 Echinochloa crus-galli
CTAACTAGGCTCAAAAGATTCGTCTCATCGTGTACATTAAAACCATGTAATTAGTTTTTTTATTTACCCATGTTTAGTGTTCCATGCATGAGGAGAGAGATTTGATGTGATTTGATGTGATAGGTGAATAGTGAAGTTTGGAGAGAGAATTTTTGGGAAACTTTGGGAACTGAACACAGCCACATTAGAGGGTGGAGAGGTAAAAATTTTGTCTCTCCAACAGAAAAGGCAATCCCACGACGCAAATCAATCCCACCTGCAGCTAGCGAGCGCACGAGGACAAGCAGCCAGCGGCGAGCTGTGCGAGGACATTGAACCATGGCTCTCCAAGCTGAGGCGAGCTGAGGCGACGAGCTGCGCGGTGACCTTCAAGCGGGCGCGGGCGGCGAGTTGCGCTGCCGGCCGACGAGCTGTGCTGCGCGGGGGGCCAGGCGGAGGATGCGGTGGCCGGCGGGTGAGCGCCGAGGGCGAGCTTTGGCGGCGCGCTCAAGGACGAGCTCCAGTGGGCGGGCGTCGAGGTAGAGCTTCGAGAGGTGGCACTGCAAGCTCCAGCGAGCTGCGCGAGCAGCATCGAGGAGAGCTCCGGTGGTGGCCAGCGATTGCCCCACGGACAGGAAGAGGCAGAGAAAAGAATCCAAGATGCATTGGAGGAGAGAGGGAGAGCATTTTTAGCTCACCTCTCTCATCGGATGCAAAATGCCTTTCCTATATGCTTACTATGTTGGAGGTTAAATTGGTGATGCACAGTGTGTTAGAAGAGGTATAAATGGCTTTGCCTATGCTTGTTGGAATCAGTCTTAACAATCGTAAAAAAAAAATTCAGATTTCAGCAGCACCAAAATTTGACTGTAAGTTTAACTCATCAACCAATTACCCATGTATCGTAAGTTACATGGTATAATTGGTGATTACTGCTCTCTTAGCTGCACTGCTAGTTGTCGATTAAATGTGGGAGCTTACAGTCTGAGATGAGAATCTTGGAACAAAATCTACTCACCCAACATTCCGTGCATCTTTTAGAGGGCTTCATCACATCCAGGCTTATGGTTCGATCCATGCCTGAAGACTGAAGTGTGTATGAAATTGCCACCCATAACAGTCATTGTCACAGTCATTGTCACAGTCAGTCAACAATTCTCAGATTGCCGTAGTCAGGGGATCTTGCTGGTCGAATGAATGAATGCAATGTGACAGGCGACACCACCACATTGCCATATATCCCATATCAGTCAGCTTCTTCAACCAAGGAATCAACGCACCACTGCATGGAAGACAAAAAGATCCATTCCCAGGCACACATGCTGAGCTGCCGATGCATCAACCAGACTACGAGTTCTCACGCGATGCTGTACCGGCGCATGAGCGCAGGCACCCGCTCGGCGACGTCGACGCGGCCGTGCACGCGGCACGCCGCGAGCAGCGCCGCGAAGATGACCCTGTCGGGGCGCGCCTGCATCCCGGCCACCAGCCGCTCGGCCTCCTCCACCTCCCCGGCGCGCCCCAGCATCTCCACCATGCACGTGTAGTGCTGCAGCGCGGGGCGGGGCACCCCCGCGAACACCTTCCTCCCCTCGTCCACCATCCCGGCCCGCGCGCACGCCGCCAGGAGCACCGTCACCGCCCTGTCGTCCATCCCCGCCTCCGGGCCGTCGAAGAGGCCCAGCGCCTCGCGGCAGTGGCCGTGCGCCGAGAGCGCGCCGGCCAGCGCGGTGCGGGCCGAGAGCGTGCGGGGCGTTTCGTCGAACACGGCGCGCGCGGAGGCGAGGTCCCCGCAGGCGGAGTAGCCGCTGATGAGGGACGCGGCGAGGAGGGCCGGGACGCCGCGGCGGAGCACGGCGGCGTGGAGGGAGGCCACGAGGGGCAGCGACGGCAGGGAGGATGCGCGGCGGAGGAACTCCGCGTAGCGCCGCCGCAACCGCATTGCTTGCTGGATGCTGCCGTGCTGCTGCTGGAAGGAGATGAGCGCTGGGCCCTTTGAATGGGATGTATATATCTTGGGAAGATCGGCCCATGGGCCTTCCGAGGCCTTTGGGCTAGATACAGGCCCATCAATATACGCACCCGCTTCTTGCTCCCTGCAGTTCGTTCCACGTCTGCCGAATCTGCCGATCGATTCGACCATGACCATGAGCCACCGGCGGCGGATTCTGAATCTGGTGATGGCGAACAATGTCACCGGAGTTTACTCGCTTCGCCGCATCAACCTCCGCTCGCGCAGAAACGATTTGTTCTATCCGACAGCGGCGACGGCGGTGGATGCAATGGCGGCGGCGGCGGAAGAGACACGCTTTTATAAGGTACCCATCCAATTATCCTCCGAGTACGGGCACATGCCGGAGTTCGCGTTGAATAGGATGGAGCGGATAGGGGTTCCGCCGTCGACGATGAGATTCCAGGCGACGCCGCCGCCGCAGTCGGATGGCTCCGAAGTGATAGGGAAGATGGACTGCTTTGCTCTGTCGGAGAGGAAGGTTGCGTTCATGGACCACCACTCGCGCGTCGCGTCCCTCTACGACGCCGGCGCGCGCTGCGTCAGCACCATGGCGAGCACCCACGTCGGCGGCGCGTTCAGGTGGAACCCCTCGCGCCCATCTACCTGCCCATCGCCGGGGAAGATGGTGACAGCGTCTACGCGATGGAAGGGGCGCCCGAGCCCGAGCCGTCCGGGGACACAAGCGACAGCAAGTTCCAGTTCCAGGCCTTGGTCCACCGCAATGGCGGCTGGCACTGCGTCGAGCTCCCGCCGCCGCCCTACGTCCGCGACGGCGGCTACAAGCCCACCGCGATCGACTCCTACTCGGCGCACGGCGGCGTGATCTGGCTGTCGACGAAAGGCAGCGGGACCTACTGCTTCGATACGGCGAGCCGCGCGTGGAGCCAGGACGACGGCGGCGGCGGCGGCGGCCGGGTTCTGCCCTTCTCCGGCAAGATCGAGCATGTCCCGGAGCTCGGTGTCCTGGTTGGCTTCTCGCGTTTATGGGACGGCGAGGACGCCCAGGAATGCTACCGCCTCTACGCCTCCAGCAACGACCTCTCCTCTGGCTCCGGCGGTAGTGGCCGACGATCGTGGCGGCGGGACGACGACACCTTGGAGTACCTGCGGCCGCCGAGCGAGTGGCGGACGTGCAAACGGGCACAGCTCATCGGCCTCGGGTCCGGCAAGTTCTGCGTCGTCCAGTTCTTCAGCTTCCTGAGACGATACTGCTACTGGTGTGATCACGACGAAGAAGAACAGAGGTTCGCTGTGTTCACCGGCGTGGAGGTGGTGCGTGGTGTCCAAGGCGAGGACGAGGCAGCCGGTGGTGGCAGTGGCAGTGCCGGCGGCGGAGGGGAAGGGCGGCTCCGGCTGCTCAAGCACAAGAGCAAACGTTACATGTGTATGACTACAGCAGTTGGACTGGGATAATTTTGCCCCCGAGAAAGTGCAGATATCCTTCGGAATCATGAGACATGGTAACAGACGCACCCGGGCTTTCCTTCACGGTCTCTCGGTGGCGCCTGATCCCAATTACCCTTTCTGCACTGGAACAACCGGAACAACTGAAACAATATATCACTTGTTCGTTTCATGCCCTTCCATCAGTAACTTCTGGGCTCGATTGCACCAGAGCTTATCAGAGGCAAATACTCTGGAAGACTTCGCTTCTCAATTCAAGGACATTTTCCATCAGTGGCCATCGAAACTCCGAAATACTCCGTTCCTATTGGTAATCTGGATAGTAGCTTGGAAATGGCGCAACAGAATGGTTTTTGACAACATCAATATGCCACATGCAGTGATTGCATCCATGCTCAGTATGAGACATGATACTTGTGCTTGTACCTCTTTTTTGATATGGTTTAAATACAAATGTCAGGTGGAAAATCTCCCACCGTTGCTTTGCTCAAAAAAAAAAGTTTACGGGAGTCTGGTGTCCAAGACTGACGAAGAGCAAGCCTGGGCGGAACTACCTTTGCAGATTAACCATACAGTTGCATCATTCTTCAAGGCCTCTACATCGGTCACAATTGGAGATGGTTTAAGAACAAAGTTCTGGATTGACAACTGGTTGGAAGAGAAATCACCTGAAACATGGGCGCCAACACTTGCAAATGCTGTGACTAAAAGGTGCTGAAACACGAGAACGGTGGCGCATGCGTTGGAGGGCGGTCGTTGGATCAGGGACATTGTAGGAGGCTTGTTGGTCCAGGCGATCATGGAATACTTGCATCTGTGGGATCGAGTGGCTGCCATTGTTCTCCAACCTGGGGTGCAAGACATTGTCACCTGCCGCTGGACTGCGGATGGTCAGTACTCGGCTAAATCTACCTACAACATGCTGATGCAAGGAACACACCAATTCGAAGGTGCACAACTCATTTGGAAAACTTGGGCGCCTCTGCGGGTCAAGATCTTCCTCTGGCTCGCGTTTCACAGGCGTCATTGGACGGCCGATCGACGTTTGAGACATGGACTTGAGACGCACACATACTGCGTCTTCTGTGAGCAGGTACCGGAAACCGGCAACCACATCATCGTTACCTGGTCCTTCGCACAACAAGTCTGGTGGGAAATCCTTCGACGACTGGGCGTGGCTGAACTTCCGAACCACAACTGCTTGATATCCGAATGGTGGAGAAGACTGCAGGTACTGCTCCCTGATAGCAAAAGGAAAGGCTTTGACACCTTGTTTGCCCTCACATCTTGGCAGCTCTAGAAGGAGAGAAACGCGAGAGTATTCCGAGACGATCAAAGTAACCTACCGCAGGTGCTCACCAAAGTCGAAGCTGAGGCCCATCTTTGGATTAGGGCTGGGGCAGAGAAACTAGGTTGTTTGTTCGGCGAGTAATCACTCACTAGTGTCCTCCCTCCCTCATACCCCTTCCGACCCGGTTGTTTCTTCTCTCATGTGTTTGTCGGCACTTGGCCTTGGGGTGGAATCTCTTGTAAATTTTCTGCTCTTCCGTCTTTAATACAAAAATATGCAGAGCTCATGTGTATTTGAGAAAAAAAGTTTACGGGAGTTCGGATTTGTGCGGAAGTGGTGAATAAATCCAGATCTTGTAATGAATCTATCTATGCATTTGATTTGTACCCGGTTTTTGTTGGATATGTTCCAAATTCACATCCACGATAAAGGCCGAGCTTCTGCTGGAGCGCAGAGAAGGCCTGTCGCTGGAGGTTTGGACCGGAGCGAAGTTGTGTTGTGTTTTCTCTCAGGAGCGCACAGTTTAGTCCCACATCGGAAACGCAACCAAGCACGGTTATGTGATCCGCCTATATATATGTAAGCCCTATGTAGACGATAGGGTAAGACAGATAAGACATCTTAGATGAGCCATGTATCATCTCTACTTGTAAACTCTCCTCAATAGTGATTGTCTTCCGTGGTTTTTTCCTGTAGGGGTTTTTTCACGTTAAATTGTGTCTCGTGTTCGATCTTGTTTTTCGCATTATTTGCTAACAAGTGGTATCAGAGCTTGGTGCGAGATCACGTGAAAAAAAAATTAATAAAGGTTTCATCCCTATTTATCGCGTGCTGCCAGCCGGATCAATCTGCGATTGGCTACCTCGTGCAAGACTCGTCGACGTGGAGTTTAAGAAGGAATCTAATTCCGTATTTGCCAGAGGCTGCAGACCAATCCACGAGAAACTACCACAACATTTTCTCAGCTTTGCTCGTACACGGAGTTGTACACAAGGCTGCAGATTATTGCTAGGTTTACACAGTAATATACCTAGATTATTACTGCAGATTATTTTCTTCTGGTTATTTCTTTCATATTATGGCTTCTTTGATATATGATATGATTTTCGCTGCCGAAACGTATTGAGATTTTGAGGAGATATTAGGATTATTATTGGATCACTTTGAGTTAATTCTTCTTGATGTTTGACAACATCGTTCATATCACCCTAGTGGTTTCTTTTACTCCTATGGAGTTGGTCAATTTAAAGTGAAGATTTTGCTCTGCATTGAGTTCGAGGTGGAGGATTCCAAGTGCAACAGAGGAGGTTTGTTTGACTAGATACTACAACATTTTGTATTGCGGGAGCAGTTCGTTTATTGTTGTCTTTGCTCACGTTGAGGGGTTTAGTTCAAATGTTTAACTCCGTTGGTTGCACATTTATGCTTACATCTGAACCGTGTTTGAATGGAGCAGTAATTAAAACATTCCGTACATCTTGCTGGGTGTGGTTTGATCAATCGATCAATGCCTGAAGAGTGAAGTGTGTATGACATTGCCACCCATAACAGATATTGTCACAGTCAGTCAACAATTCTTATTATTCCATGAGATGAGTTCTTCACTGGATATTTATTTAATACCACGGGTGATATTGCGACTTTATGTCATTTGATGATTGAGCGTTATTGTCATTTGCTTTTGAGGTCAGTTGCACAGACTCAGACTTTTGCTGGGATTATGAATTTGATGAGGACCCAGATTGTTCGTCTGCTTTGTTGATAGCTGTGTGTGTTTGGACCTATTGGTTATTTGCTCAATTTTTACTTCCTATGAAGTGTTGGGAGAATACTCAAGTGATCTTACTCATTGGTTAATCCGGTGGACATTGGCATTCAAGATTTGAATATAAAGGTTTATTATTCGTCTACCGGAGGGAATTTGTCTCAAGGTGGAGTTTGTTGGATATGTTCCAAATTCACATCCACGATAAAGGCCGGGCTTCTGCCAGAGCGCAGAGAAGGTCCGTCGCTGGAGGTTTGGGCCGGAGCGAAGTGGTGTTGTGTTTTCTCTCAGAAGCGCACAGTTTAGTCCCTCCTCGGAAACGCAACCAAGCACGATCGTGTGAGCCGCCTATATATATGTAAGCCCTACGTAGACGATATGGTAAGACAGATAAGATATCTTAGATGAGTCATGTATCATCCCTACTTGTAAACTCTCCTCAATAGTGATTGTCTTCCGTGGTTTTTTCCCGTAATTGTTTTTTCACGTTAAATCGTGTCTCGTGTTCGATCTTGTTTTTCGCATTATTTACTAATGATTTTCAGAAAGAAAAAGTTTTGATAGAATTTGGGACTTACGACAACCCAAAAGCCTAAAGGAAATAACAATCAAAATCACTAACAGGCATCTCAAAACAAAAATAAGATCCAAATCAAAATCACATCGCCGTCGCCCGCATCAAGAATGTCATCCGGTGCAAGCTGAGCCACTTCCGACGTTTTTTTCCTCTGAGGTTGCATAAATACATGTCACTAACAACGGTAAACCAGTCAGTGCAGTCTATGTCTGCACACGTGAGATTACTTACTGATGTGGCGAAAAAACGGAACACCTGGTCTTCCTCGGAGATCGAAGCAGGAAGCGAGGGGGGAGAAGCCCACTAAACAAACACCAATGCCCAATAATAAAAATACCGATCAATATTTCTAGAAAAAAACTAGCTTAATAAATTATTCGCGCATGTATATAGCGTACCTGCCGCGCTTTGAAAGTCCATTAGACCCAGTTAGAAACTTAAATCATCATTTCAATATACTAGATTCAATATTTTCTAAAAAATTGATCAACATCTAAAAATAATAGATTCAATATTTTCTAATACATGCATCAATATTTTGAGAAAAAAGCGACATTCAATATTTTTTCATAACCTATTTCAATATTTTGAAACAATGAATGCAACATTCTTTGAAACCAAAATAAACATTTCTGGTGATCATTCCATCTTCTTTGATGGCGACGGCGTGCGACTGCAACAGTGGTGGAGGCAACACGAGTGGCAAAGACGATTCGCAGACACTAGAATCAGCAAAAGGCAATGAGAGCACTAGAGGTGACGTGCAGAGGTAGGCATGGCGGCGGCGGCAGTGGCGCGCACAAGCCGCTACAACACAGACGGCAGACGCCGATGAGAGTGGGACCAATGAAGGCGGAGCTCAGGGGCAACATCGACGGCGGTGCACATGGGGGACGCAGGAGCGTCTATGATGGGGACGCACAAGGCCATGCCATCACCGGCGACGGGGACGCAGATTGCGGCGGCGGTAAGGAAAACACGGTGGAGGATGAGGGTTGAAGAGATAAAGCGAAATCTCACGGACGAGATTATATGCACGAATCTCATACACCGGAAGCTACGTATAAAAAAAAACTTCTGAAAGCTACGTAGGATCCTCGGGAAGCGAGAATGACCATTGGCCGCTTCTTGGAAAAATAAAGCCCAGCTATTTAGTCATTTTTGCGGCTGCGCCGCGGCCTCATTGGGTCTCTGGTGCGTGCTCTGCCCCCCGTGTCTCTCGTTCCATTCGACGATGAGCCACCGACGGCGGATTCTGAATCTGGTGACGAGCAACAAGCTCACCGGCGTGTACTCGCTCCGGCGAGTCATCCTCCTGTCGCGCCAGAACAACCTCTTCTACCCATCAACAAAGGCGGCGAAGGACGCCGTGGCCGCCAAGGATCCCGGCGTCCTCTTCCGCGCCGACGACGATGACGATGACCAGGACGTCTGCTTGGTCAACGACGACGACATGTCGACCGCGGAGGAGTCGCTGGAGAAGGTGGAGAAGATGCAGGTGCCGCCGCCGCTGCTGAGCTTCCAGCCGACGCCGGACCCTAGATACAGCTCCCGCCACCGGTGGACACTGGACTGCGCCGCGCTGTCGGATACCAGGACGGTGTTCGTGGATGGCAACTTGGGCGGCGCCTTCCTCCACGACGTCGGCGCGCGCCGCGTCGTCGCGATGCCCAGCTTCCCCGAGCGCGAGCGGTGGCTCTCCCGCATCTACTTACCCGTCGCGGGCACCGGCGACGAAGGGGAAGAAGGCGGCGGCGCCGTGTATGCCATGGATTACACGCCGATGTGGGGCAAGTTCTACTTCGAGGCCTTGGTTAGTTGGTTCATCGCGACCACCGCTGGCACTGCGAGGACTTCCCGCCGCTGCCCTACGTCCGCGATGACACGAGGGTCGTCTCCGCGTGCGGCCGTGTTCTATTATAATATTATATAGGATGAAGGCAGCAAGCGAAGAGATGCAATTAGTTTCAGAGGGAACGGAAAGGCTAGCTTCAGTTTCAGAAATCAAAAGGTCACATTCATGGGGCATAATCCAGGGCAATCCCATAGGTCGCGACTCGCGAGTGCTCCTCCTCCGTGCCTCATTGCCTCCATCCCTTCCCCTCCCAATTTCTCACCGTTCACGCACGTCTTGATCTGACCTGTGCTGATGTGAGGGCTGGAAAGCTCTTGAGCTACCGGTGCTGACGTGGCTCGTTGAGGATCAAGAGAAATTCTATAGTGGAGACCATCTATATAGGTATTATAGATTAGTGGTGGGCGCGCGCACCGTAATGTTGCTTGCGCTCTGTCGTCTACTGAATAGACACGTGTGCAAAGCAGTAACTTTTGGACACCTGATTAACTTCTGGTTGCAGCTTCATAGACATCAATGTCAAGTAGGGCAAGGTAGGATTGATGACTGAAGCATATTAGTACAACTTGGTAGCTTTCAGAGTAAATTCTAAAATTTACAATTAAAAAAATAATGATTCTGCCCTAACATCAAAAGATTCTGCAGAGATCCAGCACTGCAACAAGAGGAGCTGCTGGCATGGATCTAACTAGCCCATGACTAAACAAGATGGTTTGATATGAAAGATGAAGTCAGTGATTCTGTCTCGCATTGACAAATATAAGTTAACTAATGAAAGGAACGATACAACTTGTAGCACGGAGCAAAATATAATGCTAGGAAACTTGAGATATGCTATCTAAGTATGATGGGAATATTTTTTTGAGGCAGATTTATTAGCATGGTTATCCAAATTATCATGTAAGGTTTCACCATGGTGAGAAAAGGACTTGGAGAATATGCATAAAAGAGGTGTATGTGAAAGCATGATGTTCATGCACTATTTTATTGCAATAGTGTGGTGCACCTATGAATGGCAACGGGGACATCCCCGCCGGGGAATGGTACCCCATCCCCGCCCCCGTCTGGTGAAAATCTCCCCGTCACCGTCCCCGCTGTCGGGGAGCATATTTTCCCATCCCCGTCCCCGCACGGGGATTAATCCCCCGCGGGGATCCGGTCCCCGTAGTCCAGCCATAAATTTATAGAAAACAAGGAGCAATAGAATGAATGAAAATCAAAAGATAAATCAGCTGCTAACACTGTAAGAGTTCTGCTGTACACATTTCTAGCAAACACAACGAGCCAATAGCAAGCTCAACTGATTTTACATGAGCACTATACAGAAAAAATACAAAATGGATTTTACTCCGATGCAGCAAGTTATCCGCCGGATTAACTGGCCGCTGCTCCCCGAACCTGCTAGAAAACACCCTCGCATGCGCGGACACAAATACACAATCATCAGCGCTGCTGCAGCTTCTTGGTTTTCTGCTCGCCTGCCCACACCGGCGCGAAGGACAGAAGCATCTGGATCTGCACTTCAGCAGGTCTGCCGCCTGCATCCAGTGGCACGCCGTGGGTGCGGCGCCGCGGCCTGCCGAAGTGGCAGTTTTTGGGATGGCTGGTAGCGGCGGCGGCGGCGGCGGCGGGGGGCCTGCGGGGGAGAGCGGACGGGAGTGAGGAGTGGATAAGGTAAAGCTGGTTAGGGTTTGGGGTTTTATATAACTAGTTGGTATGCTGTGGCACGTGTTTTAAAAAGGACATGGGAAAAATCTTAAATTTAATAGAAAGTTGATTGTAATTAAAAAAATGTTTAATTTACAAGACACACGGTACAAGTTCTATAAACTTTATGCTCAACGCTTCTTCTCTTTTTACGAATTCACAAATTGGAATCACAAACTCACGAACATTCGCTTGGAGCTCACCTTTCAGTGGCTCAGTAATCAACTGTTTCAGCACTACGTCAAATCAGAGAAACCGAAAAGAGAGAATAATGGACAAAATATCAAACTCAAGTGTATACTATAATATATAAATATAAGTAAATATTGCAAAGGCAAATAAGTAAATATTCGAGACCAAAATGTTCCCAACGATAATATAAAATAGAGGCTAAACGTGCAATTTGCACATCTACTCTAACTCATAGACTTCCGGAGGAGGAGGTACCATTGTGTGATGAAGATCCAAATAACTATTTGGAAGCAGGTGAAAATAGTCATATTTACAGAACTTACCATATTGTGCACTGCAAAAATGGAAAGGAAATATAAAATTATTGGACTTAAATCCAAATGTAATCATTAACTACCATCTATTTGAAAACTTGCTTAGGCTATATATACTAAATATGGCAATATTAAGGATACAGCATTGCAAGAAGAATTTACCATATTTTACACAGTAAAAATGGAAAGGAAATGTAAAATTATTAGAGTTAAATCCAAACATAATCATCAACTACCATCTATTTGAAAAATTACTCAGATTATACATATTAAATATGGCAATGTAAAGGGTGCGGCATCGCAAGCATAAGTTACCATATTGTACACTGCAATAATGGAAAGGAAATGTAAAATTATTGGAGTTAAATCCGGACGTAATCATCAACTACCGTCTATTTGAAAACTTGCTTAGATAATGCATATTAAATATGGCAACATAAAGGGCGCGACATTGCAAGCTGAACTTACCATATTGTACACTGCAAAAATGAAAAAAAATGTAAAATTATTGGACTAAATCCAAACGTAATCATCAACTACCATATATTTAAAAAATTGCTCATATTATACATATTATATATGGTATATAAAAGGCGCGGCATCGCAAGCAGAACTTACCATATTTTACACTGCAAAAATAGAAACAAAATGTAAAATTATTGGACTTAAATCCAAATATAATCATCAACTATTATCTATTTAAAAACTTGCTTAGATTATACATATTAAATATGGCAACATAAAGGGAGCGACATTGCAAGAAGAACTTACCATATTGTACACTGCAAAAATAGAAAGGAAATGTAAAATTATTGGATTTAAATCTAAACGTAATAATCAACTACCATATATTTCAAAACTTGCTCATTATATATATTAAATATGGAAACATAAAAGGCGCGACATCGCAAGCAGAACTTACCGTATTATACACTGCAAAAATAGATAGAAAATATAAATTATTGGACTTAAATCCAAACGTAATCATTAACTACAATCTATTTGAAAACTTGTTTAGACTATATATATATATTAAATATGACAATATAAAGGACGCGACATCGTAAGCAGAACTTACCATATTGTACTCTGTGAAAATGGAACGGAAATGTAAAATTATTGGACTTAAATCCAAATGTAATCATCAACTACCATCTATTTAAAAACTTGCTCAGATTATATATATTAAATATGGCAACATAAAGGGAGCGGCATTGCAAGCAGAACTTACCATATTATACACTGCAAAAATAAAAAGGAAATGTAAAATTATTGGACTTAAATCCAAACATAATCATCAACTATCATCTATTTGAAAACTTGGTCAGATTATACATATTAAATATGGCAACATAAAGGGAGCGGCATTGCAAGCAGAACTTACCATATTATACACTGCAAAAATAAAAAGGAAATGTAAAATTATTGGACTTTAATCTAAACGTAATCATATACGCCAGTTTTGTAAGTATACTGGCAAGTTCATTTTGACCATGATGTATATATGACAGCATATGTACTGTATATATGTTCAAAAATGAAGTATGAGCTGCCGAAAAAAACACACATCCAAACAGTGCCGCAAATCACGTAAACATGCGGATCTAACAACTAATTAAATCAATTCGATAGATGCATTTGCCGCGGTCGACGCAATAAGTTCATCCTATCAACAAGTTCATCAAACTATCTAGTCTAGTATCCCATGATACCGTGGCCGACGCAGGAGAACCTGACATGGCCGACGTGCGGCACCAACTTCGACTCACCCATACCATCGCAAACAACCCCACCATCCACTTGGACGCCACCAGGTAGTACCTCTCGTGCCGGCTCAACGCCGCTGCCGCAGGGCTCTTCATCACGTCGGAAATGGCGAAGCTGCTGGTTCTGACCTCGTCGTCCTCCTCGTCCGACGTTGTCGTATCGCTATCGACGGCGCCGGCGTTCTTGCCTCTACCCATCATGCACGACGCCCTGTAGTACGGCCTTCGACGCTAGAGACACTCCGGCGTGCAGGTGCACATATGTGTTGAGCCGACGGCCGCGGGTGATGGCGGAGCGGCAGATCTCTTTGCTGGAGGATTTGTTGAACAACCACATGTCGAGGGGGGATAATGAGAAGTGACGGCTGGTTGGCGTGATTTATATATGTCCTAGCTAGTCTAGTATGGTAATTATGACTTCAATTTGGACACAATCACCAACTAAGGAAACCTATCATATGTTTGAAAACCTTCTCAGATTGTATATATTAAATTTGGATAGTCTAGTACGGTAATTAAGATTTCAATCCGGACACAATCATCAACTAAGAAAACCTATTATATGTTTGAAAACTTGCTCAGATTGTACATATTAACTATGGCAACACATTGGACTTAAATCCAAACGTAATCATCAACTACCATCTATCTGAAAACTTGCTCAGATTATATATATTAAATATGGAAATCTATCGTCTGTTTAAAAACATACTCAAATTATACATATTAATTATGGTAACAGATTGGACTTAAATCCAGACATAATCATCAACTACCATCAATTTGAAAACTTGCTAAGATATTACATATTAAATATGGCAACATAAAGGCCGTGTGGGTAGATTTAGGTGGACCCGATTTAGGTAAAAAAAGTTCTAGATTTTGGGGGGAATTCTCTTCCGAAGGGCGACAAAATGGGTCTCCCCCTCCCTCTTCGTAGTCCTTTTTTCATGACAGATGGGCCCTCTGTGAGGTGGGGGGTGGGCCCAATCTTGGTGAGAAGCGTTTTCAAATCTAATTCTCTTTATTTATATAATACTAGGATAGCGATGGGCCTTGCTGGACCTAGGAACGGCTTGGGCCAATAGGTTTTACTGGGATTTCCCCGACGGGGCTGAGTTTTGGCCGTTAAGGCCCCGGCGGGGGTGAAAATGACCCCAATTTCATCCCCTAATGGATGAAATCCCCACTGGGGATCGGGGATCGGGGCCCGTTGCAATCACTACCGGAAAACCGTTGTTTGCCGTGTGCCCAATATTTTGCCATGTGTAAATTATCGGGCACACGGCAAACAACCTCTTTGCCGTGTGCCATCGAAATAACACACGGCAAAGAAAGGACACGTGGCACGGAGCTCAACACACGGCAAAGATGTAACACCCAAACATTTCCTATTTAAAATTTTTAGTAATTAATTGGCATTTATCTAATTTGTTCATACTTAAAGGAAATATTTATGAAAATTAAAATCAAATATAAGTTGTAGAAATATTTTTGTTGCATTCATGCTGTTGCATTTATTCCATGGCCAGCTCTTCCCCTCCTTTTTCTCTCTCCGGCCCAGCACGCCGACCCCCCCTCTCCACCCGGGCCCCGATCCCCCGCTCGGCCCATCAGCAAGACGGCCCACGCCCCGGCTCGCGCTTCCCCCTCCTTCTCTCACCGACAGGCGGGCCCCGCCTGTCAGGCTCCTCCTCTACCTCCCGCCCGAGAGCTCCTCCCTCCCCGACGCACATTGCGCCGCCTCGGCCGGCCATCCCAGCCCCTCCCCGCGCTCGTGGGCCCCGCTGGAGCCTTCCCCGCTGCTTCCCCGCGATTTGATCCAGATCCAACGGCCACCGACGCGTCCCCACTCCGAGTCAAACTTCTAAGTAACGGTCAGCGCTGCGTTTTTGCAAAAGAGCCCATGCAAGATTAGAATAGTTCAAACTATTTACGAATAGGTCTTGTTTTTAATAAAAAGCCCCTTGAGCTTTTAGGAATTAGAACCCGCGGTCCTGTTTTCGTAGTTTCATGAGTAAGCCCTCGGGTTTTAATACGTAATTACATATAGGTTCCTATTTTCTTTCAAATAAGCCCCTGGAAACTTTAAAAACTTGCCAGTAGGTCCCTAGAACTTAGAAAAGCCATATCTTTTCCGTTTTAGCTCCGATTAGTGTGATTTTCGCGCTCATGTGTTTGTAGTGACGCATAGATTATTTCTAGAACCTTGTTATGTACTGTTTCTACTATTTGGTGTACTTTTCTAATAGATTATTATTTGTTTGCATGTATTGGTTTGAGTGCTCGCTTGTATGGTGATTCGTGTCCAGTCGGTGAGCCGTACGCTTTGGAGTTCGAGTACGCGGGAGACTTTCCAGAGCAGGACCCACAGCAGCAGCAACAGCCGCCCTTCGAGGAAGGCAAGTTATAGCACGGATAATCCTTGCTACCTAAACACACCTTTTTACATACATTTTACATACCATCTACTTTCATATGCATGTGCTAAATTTGATGTCCTATTAAGGTTGTACCTAGTTTGTTTACTCCTATCCTTTGATTACCTTGGGTTTATGCATAAGGGTAGATTTTGCTATGCGCAGCTACTGTCACCATTATTTAACTATTAATTTTGACTTAATCGTTCACTTCAACATTAATGATAAAACTTGCTTTTTAGCAACATGGATTAGGGAGCTAGTAGCATGTGCTGTGTGCTTTGCTCTAGTGTCTCCCTCTAAGGACCGGTTCTTAAAGCGGCAACCCAGGAGCCTGTCGCCACCGCCAAGCTAGAGACGTACAAGCTACTTGACAAAGACCAGAGCCATTATAGTTCCGGCGGTGGCGACAGGCTCCTGGGTTACCGCTTTAAGAACCGGTCCTTAGAGGGAGACACTAGAGCAAAGCACACAACACATGCTCTAGCCCCCTGATCCATGTTGCTACCCGTGTTGGGAGTCCCTGCGATGGGGAACTCCGCATGTTGCGCATTGTTGGGTGCGATGCCCGCGCTCTGGATGTCATTGACCCCCTTATGGTGTGACTCCGTAAGCGTAAGTCAATGT
>OAMR01000920.1:162084-175994 GCA_900205405.1 Echinochloa crus-galli
CTAGGCCGCAGCCTGCCTCCCGCGCCCCGCTCTGCCCGTCCCCCCGCGCGCCCCTGCCCCTGCCCCCGCGCACGTTCGCCGAGGAGGAGGAGGAGGAGGAGGAGACGAGGAGGCCGAGGCTCGTCTTGCCCCCGTGACCGCCCCGTCCCGGCCGCTAGCTGCCCCGACGTCGAAGGAGGGGGAAGAGGAGAGGAGTAGCCCGAGGTCCGTCTTGCCTTCACGGCCGTCGAGCCCTAGGTGAGCAAAATTGGCAATATGTGTTGGATGGTATGTGTCCGGCCATCGAGCCGTTAGGAAAGAACCTATGTGTAGCCCGGCCTTTGTGTCGTGCTTTTTGTTGTAGGTTATGGAAACCTCCCCGTAAAGGGGAGGTGCTGCCGAAATTTTGAAGTGATACTCAGCATTGTTGTATTTCTGCAGGAAAGCACCCATTGCCACAGCCGTCGTTGAAGGAGAAGGACGAGTAGGAGGCCGCGACGCCGTTGGCCCGGAGGACTCGTCGGACCCTGTCTCACCACCTGCCCCTGTCTCGCCGCCGTGGAGATACTAGGTGAGCACGTGCAAAATGCCTATGTTTCCTTTTCATGTCCTTAGTTCACGTAACCTATGCGTCTCCCGTTCGAAATAGATACGGTTGGAAATGTGCATACCCGTATTTCACATCTATGACCGTATCTATTTCAAATTGTCCACGTATTTTGGACAGCCCGAGGATGTGTAGATGGTATTAGTTTCCATGCTCTACTCCTATCCGAGACAGAATTTCGGCAGCACTTCCCCGTTGTTCTCTAGATACATAATCTCCTTAACAGGACGTGTATTTGGAGAACAGCGGGGAGGTGCTGCCGAAATTCTGTCTCGGATGGGAGTAGAGCATGGAAACTAATACCATCTACACATCCTTGGGTGGGATTAGGATAATACCATCTACGCATCCTCGGGTGGGATTAGGACCTATCTTCACCTATTAGAGCATGATAGACATCGTGTAGATGCCATTTATTTTTATATAACTCACTTATATGGTAAAGGATGGATGATCGTGAGTGGATGTACACGGGCTGGAAGGGTAAACGTGACTGGACAGATGAATTCGTTCACAAGGTTGCAGATTTCTTGAAAATGGCATTTGATAAAGGACAGAGTAAAGCCCTGTGTCCCTGCACCAGATGTGCAAACAAGATATTTCAATCACAATTCAATATGGGTAAACACATTTGTACCAATGGGTTTGTAGCAAACTATACCCGGTGGATCTGCCATGGTGAAGCTCATCGTGCGAGAGATGAGGTCGTGAGACAACGCATCGAAGATAATGATGCTGATGCCGGGTGCGGAGACATGCTAGATGACTTTCATCAAGCACACTTTGATGAAGGGCCTAGTGATGTTAGGGAGGATCCGCCGGAGGCATCCGCAAAAGCCTATTACGACATGATGTCTTCGGCACAAAAACCATTTCACAAGCACACCGATGTTTCTCAATTGGATGCCATCGGACGCATTATGGCCCTAAAGTCTTACCTTGGCATTAGTCGAGATGGCTTTGATAATATGTTGACAGTTTTTGGCAGCCTGCTTCCGGGTGGTCACAATCTGCCACACAATTTATATGAGGCACAAAAACTCCTTCGTGCACTTAAGATGCCATACGAGCAGATACATGCATGCACGAAGGGATGTGTCTTGTTTAGGAAAGACCATGCAGATGCAAAATATTGTCCTAAATGTAAGGCCTCTAGATACCTGGAGGTAGATTCTGGTGATGGTTAGAAGAGGCAGCTAGAAATCCCTGTGAAAATCCTACGGTACCTTCCCCCATACCGAGAATCCAACAACTTTACATGACCAAGGAATCCGCAAAACAAATGACATGGCATAAACATGGCAAACGATACCGTCCTGAGAATATGGTACATCCAGCCGATACCGAAGCATGGAAACATTTTGACGAGTGTTATCGTGAGGAAGCGATTGATGCTCGTAACGTACGTGTTGCGCTGGCAACAGATGGGTTCAATCCGTGTGGAATGGTGGCTGCCCCGTACACTTGTTGGCCTATGTTTGTTACCCCCCTCAATCTTCCCCCTGGCGTCATGTTTCAATGACAAACCATATTCTTGTCGTTGATAATTCCTGGATACCCTAGGGATAATATGAGAGTTTACATGGATCCTTTGTTTGACGATCTGCTCCGTGCTTGGGAGGAAGGGGTATGGACATACGACCGAGCTACAAAGACAAACTTTAAAATGCGAGTGTGGTACATGTACTCCTTACATGAATTGTCGGCGTATGGGATATTCTGTGGCTGGTGTGTCCACGGGAAGTTTCCATGCCCAGTATGCAAGACATCTCTCAAGTTCTTCTGGTTAACGAAGGGTGGCAAGTATTCTTCGTTCGACAAACACCGGCAATTTCTTCCTATTGACCATCCATTCAGGCGAGACATCAAGAACTTTACAAAGGGTGTCGTGGTTGAAGACCCTCCACCGCAGATATTGACAGGTGTCGCGGTTCGTGCGCAGTTAGATGCGCTTAGGGTAAACGAAGAAGGTGGTGGTTTTGTGGGATATGGTGAGGAACACGCCTGGACCTCGAAGTCGGGCTTGTGGAGGCTCCCCTACATGAAAGACCTTCTTCTTCCACATAACATTGATATGATGCACACTGAGAAGAATGTCGCCGAGGCACTCTGGGGTACAATCATGGATATTCCTGATAAGACAAAAGACAACGTGAAGGCTAGAGTGGATCAAGCTAGGTTATGCAATAGACCAAAGCTGGACATTCCGCCTCCCGAAGACGGCAAGAAATAGAAAAAGCCACCAGCCGAATTCGTTCTGAAGAAAAAGAAGAAAGTACTAGAATGGTTCCAAACTTTAATGTTTCTAGATGTATATGCTGCATGAGGAGGGGGGGGGTGAACTTAACTACTATGCGAATAAATGGGCTGAAGAGTCATGACTACCACATATGGATTGAGCGGCTTCTTCCGGTGATGGTTCAAGGCTATCTCCCTGACCATGTGTGGCAAGTATTGGCAGAGTTAAGCAATTTCTTCCGCATCCTTTGTGCTAAAGAGTTATCTCGTGCCGTGGTTGTAGAAATGGAAAAATTGGCACCTGTGTTGCTTTGTAAGTTGGAGAAGATCTTTCCACCCGGTTTTTTCAATCTGATGCATCATATGATTTTGCACCTCCCGAATGAGGCACGAATGGGGGGGGGCTGTGCAGGGCCGTTGGTACTATTCAATTGAGAGACAACAAAAGGTACTTCAAACCAAATGTAAAAACAAATGCAAAATTGAAGCTTCCATTGCAGAGGCATACTGTACTGAAGAGGTGTCAAACTTCACAACAAAATACTACTCTGACAACCTTCCTAATGTGCATAATCCACCTGCCCGTTGCAATGCCATCGAAGATGAATCGAGCCTCAGCCTCTTCAGAGGGCAACACGGAAGTGCCTCTGGTGTGACTCCTAAGACCTTGCAACATAAAGAGTGGCGCACTATCATGATGTATGTGTTGACCAACCTTTCCGAAATGGAGCCGTACATTGAGTAAGTGCACAAAAGAACTAGTTCTCGATTATTGATACCATAACATCGCTATTTTGCATCCAACCCCCTCGATCTTGTTTTACAGGGAATTCACTCATCAATTCTCACAAGTTGATACCCTTCTTAAAAAGGGTGTGGGACGTGGATCGCCCGATTTTATTTCTTGGTTTAAACAAAAGGTACAATCATTCTGAAGCTCGTACCTTTTGTTTGACATTACAAGTCCTCGTAAATGCGAATAATATCAAGCTTCTACTTGTAGGGTCAAAATGATGTGTCAATGAGTCCCGAGTTGAGACAACCTGCCAATGGTTGTGCCTATCGGGTCATGTCATTTTCCGGCTATGACGTGAATGGATATCGTTTTCACACAGAGAACCACGAGCAGACTCGGCCCAATTGAAGAACCACCAATACAGGAGTTTGTACGTCATCCCTCGATGGGGTCGAGTATTATGGAAGAATTGAAGAAATATACGAACTCATGTTCGATGTTTGCAAACCTCTTAAACCCGTCATATTCAGATGGCATTGGTTTGATCCTAACGAAGTGCGACGGACTCCTAATCTTGGACTAGTCGAAATTCGACAGTCATCAGTCTATCCAGGAGATGATGTCTATATTGTGGCCCAACAAGCTACACAAGTTTATTATCTATCATACCCTTGCAAAACCGATGCACGTCTTGTGGGTTGGGATGTTGTCTACAAGGTATCACCACATGGTAAACTACCCGTCCCAAACAACGAAGATTAACTACAAGGTATCACCACATGGTAAACTACCCGTCCCAAACAATGAAGATTACAACATAGACCCAAACACATATGACGGAGAGTTCTTTCAAGAAGAGGGGCTGCAAGGATGTTTTGAGATAGACTTAACCGGAGCGATCGGAATGGAAGTAGACGTTGATGAAATGACTGATGAAGATGACGCTGGAGATGAGGTTTATAATGCTAAGGACTTAGAATTACTTGAGCAATTACAATTAGGGCTTGATGAAGACGACATTCCTCCTTTTGAGCACGGGCCTGATTATCTCGACATGCATGATAGTGATGATGATACTTATGATCCAGCTAATCCCGATCTAGATGATTATTTCTAATACATGTATGTTTATTTTCCAATACATGTTTTGTTTATTTTGCTTATTATTTATAATATCATGTTAGTTTCAAATACATGTATTGTTTATTTTGCTTATCTTTCTAATTACATTTTGTTTATACGTGCTAACTGGTTTAGTGTTTTTATTTGCAGGTGATTGAACAAAGATGGTGGGCAGTGGACTTCAACGTGCATGCTCGTCGGTTTTCCGAAGAATGGCGCCACATTCTGATGATCCTGGGGGACGGTCGCTAGGGGGACCCGAGGCAAGGGTCGAGGAAAGGGTGGCCCCAAGAGCCAAGGGGGGAGTCGAGCGACTCGGCCTGTAGAGCGGCCGCAGGAGGAGGAGGTGGAGGAGGCGGAGGTGGAGGAGGAGGAGGAGGTGGAGGAGGAGTAGGAGGAGGAGGAGGAGGTGGCGGAGGCGGAGGCGGAGAAGGAGAAGGAGGAGGAGGATGTCTCAACCGGGGGTACACCAACTATCTGGCAGCGAGGTCCCTCGCGACTCCCGGATAGACCAATACCTCTATCTGGACGTCCGATCATTCGACCCTTTGGGCCATTGTAAGTAACTTTACATGTTATCACTATTTTTTCATTTCATTACCTGAAAATCACAATAGAAACTAATATTTTATATTAATCACTTTTGGCAGGAATTGGAAAATACTCACTAGAGGTGCTCACACTCGCAAAGTCAACGGCATCCTGGTTGGCTTGGTCAGGGAGCACTTCCCAGGCTTGGTCCACATTGGTGGAAGGCACGAGCCCGCCTGGACGTGGAACCACTACGTCGCCGCCTCCGATTATCTTGATCGGGAAAACAGGTCCTTCGAGAACAAGGCGGAGCGTGTGAAAGGCCGAGTTGTGGGTAAGCCTTCATTCGCACTACACTTCTCAATACATCGTATTTGTTGAACATTTATGTACATAATGACGACGAATACAGGGCTAGATTGCTCTCCAGATTTATTTCTTTATTCTAAACCTTAATTATGGATAGTGTGTAATCAACTTGCTGTTTTTGGCAGTCCGAGAAGCATGAAGGCGCAGAGTGCTCGCAGTTTATGGGATGGGCTTTGGCCCACAAGGGCAAGGCGTCCGAGGTCACCTACAACCCGAATGACCCCCCCTCTGCGTACACCAATCCCTCCATCGACACCCGCATCACTGCATACACAGAGGCGGGAAAGCAGGTCCATGGGCCAGAGTGGGATCCGAGCCGCCATGACCTTGATGGAGAGATCATCATGAGGGTGGGAGGAGGCAAGAAGCATGGCCGATACTATATAGGCGACGTCACTCTAGACACGGCCAGTACTCCTACTCTCGCCCAGGTTCGAGCAAGGAGCACGAGCAGTAGCCTAGCCATACGCCCACGGCTGTCCACGGCACAGCTTCAAGTGCAGGAACTTCAGGTTATATTTGATTTATTCATTGTTCATTCAATTTCTACATATGCTTGCTTTGCTTTCTAACATTGCAATGACAAATTGTAGGCCCAAATGGCGGCGCAAGCGGCGGCACACGAGGCGGCGATGGCCGAAGAGAGGAGGATACGAGCGGAGGAGGCGGCGAGAATCCAGGCCGATATACAGCTGCAGATGTCCCAGATGTACGGCTACATTCAAAGTCTTTCCGCCACCGATGATATTCCCTCAGGCCCCGGCTATGGTTCCTGCAACTCCTCCTGTGAGCCACTTCACAACCTTTTAGATTCATTTTAATTATTAGAAACTTAGATAACATAGAGACCTAAAATCACTTAGAGAATTCAATGAAATTTCGAATGTTCGATGGAATTGTGAATGGTTTAGATTATTAATTAGAAACTATGATGGAATTGTGAATGGTTTAGATTTTTGCCTTAATTTGATGTGATTTTTGGGAATTTTTATACGTGAAAAACAATTAAAAACTGAAATATATTGGTCACTTTGCGCCGGCCTGGAGGCCGGCACACGGCAAAATGACCAATGGTTTGTCGTGTGCCTCCCCTCTGACACACGGCAAACATTTGAAACTTTGCCGTGTGCCAAGGGGGAGGCACACGGCAAACCATTGAAAAAAAAGACGCGCCGGCCGTTAACGGAGGGGTATCGTCATTTTTGCCGTGTGCGCATGTTGGCACACGGCAAAGGGTTTGCCGTGGGCGGCACACGGCAAACCCTTTGCCATGTGTTTTTGGGCGTTTGCCGTGTGCCTACGACACACGGCAAACACCTGAAATCCGGTAGTGCATCCATAGGTGCACCAGATGTTATGACATGACTCTAGCAGGTTGTCTTCACCAGCAATAGCACAGGGAAGCCCAACATATGACTGGCAGCATCTCATGGTGAGTCACTAAGCCATTAAGAAGAAGAATAAATCTTTATAAATGTTCTCATATTCCTTTTCCGTTGATCGGTGTATGATGAGTTCCGTGACTAATTAAACTACACCTGGTCTCTTTTTTATATGATCATTCTAAATCTTACAAATCATGCTGGTTAAGCACATAGAGTGTGTGACAGAGAGAGAGATGAGGTTAGCATAATGGCGAAACCTGAATACGAAACAAGGTCAGTTTAGCAAGCACAGCATATCATAGTTAGGCCTAAAACTTATCATTTATACTTAGTAACCAACATCTTCCCAAACTTCCTCCCTACCACATTTAGTCTGATTGATTTGCTTTATTAATCTTGAATAAAATGGAAACGTAAATGGGGCACACCGGACAACCAACATCAGAGCACCACCCATCCAGGCTGGATGCCCACAGCTACATAGGAAAATAACCGATTTAAAAGATCACCCAGACAACATATTAAACAAAACCCAATAGGCAAACAAACATCCAAGGCCAGCTGCTCACACACCATATGTTTAACCATTTTATTTCATCTCTTATATGGCACACAAATGACATTATGCTTTCTAGACAATTTTTGGGGAAGCAATGCAATATTCTGTAATTTAAGTGCGTGTAGCATTTGGGACGTCTTTTTTGTCCTCGATAGAGAGCCTACAAATTGTTTCATGTTCAATGCAAGAATGAAGCTACACCCTCATTGTCTTTTCTCTCTTCCTTTGATAAGATATCAGTTCAGCTTAATATCTGCAGTTATAGATTATCAGTTAGTAATAAAGAGGTCCAAGTTTTTTTAAACCTGTGAAAATATGATCAATAAATATCAAGAGATGTCATTAAGCACCAAAAGCACACGACATCGATTTTTTTAAAAAAAGAACAACAACTGGCATTACAATGTTTATGATTCACACAGGAGGTTTAGGGCCTGTTTGTTTCAGCTTTTGGAAGCTTTTGGACCTCGGCTTTTCAACCTTCCAAAAGCCAAAAAGCTCCCGAAAGTCCAAAGCCCAAAAGCACGTTTTGAGGAGCTTCTGGCTTTTGGGTTCCGGGAGCTTTTTGGCTTTTGGAAAGTTGAAAAGCCGAGGTCCAAAAGCTCTCAGGAAGCTGAAACAAACAGGCCCTTATTTACCAGCATAGGCAGAACAATTGTGTTGTCTAGAGAGTGCAAAGCATTTGTAACATATATATATCCCCCAAATAGCTGCCCTTCATAGACCACGTACCATTGTTCGAGCATTCATGTCATCTGACCAGAAAGAAAAGACTTTACATAAGCCTAGAGCCAAACAACAATTTTATTCATTCCATGTTTATCCAGAATTCTCAATCAACTCAAGACAAATATCATTTATAGCCACAAATAACAAAAACAATCCGATAATAATACAGTTACACTTATGAGCTACAGTGATATCCTTGTCATCAAGCACTATCTTCCACTACTCAGTGCTATCAAGAAAATATTATTCTATTCATAAGAGGTGAGAACTAAGAAACAAAAGAACAGAGTGGCAAACCTCTCAGGAGACATTCCTGTTGGTACGAGCCAGAACCAATTTAAACTCCAGTAGGTAGCATTATTTTAGACAGAGGGAAAAAGTTTTCAGTTCATGTCAGTCATAGCAAGTGAGCAAGTATTAGCGTGAGATGAACAAATAACTAAATTTACTTCTGTATATAGATAATAAACAACTAACAGAAGATTGTAAGTAAAGTAACAGCAAAACATGAGCATAACATGAACGGCGTGATGCTATTAGAGCAAGGGACACGTTTGCAGTAGGGGAAAGTATACCTTCTGTCAACCATAATAATTTTTAGGCATTGTAAATTGTGTATATGGACTTGGTTGGAGAAGCGCCCATTAGATTTGATAATATGTGTCAACAGAAACTCTGTTCCTGCAAGAGAAGAGAAGATTTTTTTTTCTATCTCATAAGAAAGTGGATAATGTGGGGACTTTAGAGCCCTTTTGGTTTCTACTCAATCAATGGGAAAATCTAGGGTTGGTGTAACCGATGTTAACAAAACCATAATTATTGAGAATAATTATTCTCCTACTTAATTTTAAATCCATATGTGATTGGTATACAATTCTTACAAGATACGAGCAAACTAATCTAATAACAGATTTATTACACGATTGTGCAAGATTAAAAGCAAAAACATCACTAACAAAGGGATGTACTGTTGCCTTTACAATCATGAAACACAGAGATTACATGCACCTGTCCTCAAACAGCTTGCAAGTTGTGGAAGTGATAGATTAGATTTCCTAGCTACCAAAACATGGAAAAGAACTGAAAGAGAAACGTAGTGTCTTCATGCACCACGAAAGGTGTCAGGAAAAAAGCCATATAAACATAAACATGAACAAAAAAAATTAGATCAAATTACCTTGCCGCACTGCCCAGCTGCCTCATCCAACTTCTGCGGTTGGCCTGCCTCTGATGCGCGGTACTGTTTTGGGAGAACGGTGTTTTTGCCTCTGCTCTGAACTCTAATGACGATTTTACTCCTACTTTTCAAACTTTGAGATTTTACCCCTCTTTTTGACTGCGTTAGCTGTAACAAGATTAAACAAATTAAAAAATACAAAAAAAACCTTTACACAATTGGGAAAGGACGGCAGTGCCCCTTATCCACACCAACTCGCAGGAACCCATCCAGTGTGACAAAAAAAAACATAGAATGCATCCTCGTTGAATCCTAGCGTCGGCGGCGGATCTCCGGCGACGCGCGCGGGCGGCCGAGCGGCGGGAAGTGGACGAGTGCGCCGAAGAGGAAGACCATGAGGAGCATGCCGCCGTGCTCGAGATAGATGAGGCTCAACCCCGCCGCAGCCGGCGATGACGCCGCCGCCGAGCTCCAGGCACGTGTCCAGGAACGCGCCGCCGGACACCACGTAGAGCTCGAGGAGCCGGGGCCCATTGGATAGGGGGCTCCATGCGCGGACGCGGAACGCCGGTGGAGCGCGGGATGGCCGACGGTGGACCACACCAGCCACAGGCCCAGCGCCAGGAACAGCGTCCCCGGCAGCACGTGGCCGGTGAACGACCCCATTCCGGCGCGCGGAGACGAGCAGCTTGGCTTGCTGAGTCACCGGAGCATGGGAAAGCAAAGTCGTGCTGGGTCGCCGGAGCACGGGAAAGCGAAGCTGCGCCGGGTCAGAGGCAAGTGCTGCCCCTTCGGCCTCCGGCATGCGTCACCAGGATAGATCTCGGCGAGGATCCGGGAGGAGCTTGTTTTTTCCCCTTTGTCTGTTAAAGTTAAAAAAAAACTTTCGCTGGCTTTTTTTAGACGGCAAGGAGAAATATAGATTTGCAAGCTTAACAGCATCTCCAAGAGACTAGCCAAATCGTTTTCTAAAGTTAAACTTAGCTATTATTCAAGAAAAAACGTTTCCAACCGACTCTGTAAACGACTCTCCAAATTTAACTATTTTCGCTAACTATTTTTAGCTAGCCTACCTCACTGGCCATCTTTACAGAATCTGTTGGATTACTTTGTTATTTGTTAGTCAAATCTATTTTGGAGAGTAGCTAAATCAATAAATTTGACTAGTCTTTTTAGCTAACCTCTTGGAGATGCTCAGTATTATCTTTGCCAAGAAGGAAATGACGAATGTTTGGAGCATCAATTTCTGAAATGTAATTTTGCTGGCAATTGTTGGGATCGGTTAGTTTTGTATGGCCAAAGCAACTAGGACAGCTATTGGATATATCGTTTATTTTAAGGTATGGATATTATACGCTTTCATATTCACGCTCATTGAGATTTCACTTCCATATCCACATCTAGTGATCCACATCCACATCTATTGATGCAGTCCAAATATTGTGTATATTCACTCTCATTTTGTCAATAATTTATATCGAAATATTGTTGAAATATTGTACCTATGTTGTCTCAAATTAGGGGAAACTCACAAATTACTCATAAAGTGAGGGCAAAATCGTAAGGGTAAATTTGTCTTTTTATAGCATATTTCACACCGTCAAGTGTTGTTAACATAATAGGGGTAAATTCTATCTTCAGTTTGAAAAAAAAACAGGGGCAAAAATCACAATCTTGAAAAAATAGGAGTAAAATCACCATTACAACTAAAAATGAGGGCAAAAATGCTATTGTCCCTACTGTTTTTTGGCCAACAGTGTTGGGCAAATCCACCGAGAAAAGAGGGAAGCCATCGATTGGATCTGAGCACAAAAAACTGGGGAAGAACGGAATTAGAAGATGGATTTGATGCGCAGCAGAGAGTAGAAAAAAAAAACCAGAGCTGCCAACTGAATCGAAGTTAACAAACTCGATTTGGGTTGGGGTGAGTTTTTTTTTTAAACGAACTACACTCGACGAGTGTGTCTCTGTTGATATAGCAGAAAAAATATAAGACTACGACCCTGAGAGACCATAGACAGGAAATAGAAAAGAAAGAGAAAACAACTATACTCACCCGGTTAGATTGGGACATCAACGCGGGGTACTACTCAAAACCACTCACCGGCCGGTTGGATTGGGACATCAACACGGTCGTGCAATCGTGCCACTACACACGAGGACGACCACAGAGAAGAACACAACTGCAGCTCTCACCCATCTTCCGCACCCTTACAGTCATCGAAACCTCCGATGTGATCCACCGCCGATAGACAATCAAGGCTGCAGACACCACCACACCAAGAAGGCCGCCGCTATGCCGTAGTTGAAACGAACCGGATTCTCAACGACGAGAATCCGACTCCCTGTACCCTCGAGATAGTCCTAGAAATAGCAGCTATCTCGTACAGAACTCATCTCAGTCGAATATCACATCCATACAACGATAAAAGATTCAATACATGACATATATAAAACATAGCGTCTGGTACAAGCCCTCTGGGCTAAATCGACATTAAGAAATAGCTGCGCAACGGTAGCTAGATCATCAGGGTCCACTCCTCCACAGGCATCCTTGAGCATAGCGCGCACCCTTCAGTCGTACCACCCGTCCTGGTTGAACTCGTGGTCGGGGTCTTCACCTGAGAACCCAAAGTCTGTCCCCAAGGAAATGGGACAGGTCCACGTCACCAACCATAATATGAAGCAAGCTTTAAGGTGGCCTATTCTAGGGTATAGAAATAATCAAGATTTGAGCCAGGGTTTTCTTATGCGAGCAGCAGCCATAACCCAAATTCATCACATCACCAACTCCTTCCTTCACACGCACATCCACTCCCAAAACCACCCGTCAGCCTCACATTCCCGTCGGGCCCTCGTCCTGCCACAGCAGGTTCCCGCAAACATCATTCACCAACACCTTTCGCTCACTAGTCGACTCGGTGAACGCCCTCCCCACCTTGTCTCATCAGCAACGCTGGACCAATCTCTCATAACCCAAATCAAAGGATGAGGTAAGAAAGCAGATTCCCATGCTAGTCGGAACTTATCAGAAATGGGTCGTTTCAGAAAATGATTTAAACTTGGAAAATTCATAATAATTCAACCGTAGCTGACCCTACGCGTTAGTGTAGAGTTTGGTGTTATTTGAGTCTTCTTTCTTCTCTGTTTTAGTGTTTCTTTGCTAGTAGCCGCGTCTTATTTTATTTTCCACAGCCTTAGGAGCTCCGGAGAGTCAGGAGGAGCCGGACCACATCTACAACTGCTTTGACGTGGACGAAGACCTTTGCCCAGGTTCATGCCCGGCCATTCTCTGAAATACCTATTAGACATGCAACTAGTATGCTAGCGCTTTACTTTACTCGCATGATAAACCTGCACTGCCTTTGTTATTATCCTGTTACCTTGCTACCTACTACTCACTTTATAAATATGCTATGCTATGCATGTGTTGGGTTGGTTGTGATTTGAACCTCTTGGCGTGAGTAGTAGGTAGCAAGGTAACAGGATATTAACAAAGGCAGTGCAGGTTTATCATGCGAGTAAAGTAAAGCGCTAGCATACTAGTTGCATGTCTAATAGGTATTTCAAAGAATGGCTGGGCGTGAACCTGGGCAAAAGTCTTCGTCTTCGTCAAAACAGTTGTCGTAGTGGTCTGGCTCCTCCTGACTCTCCGGAACTCCTAGGGTCACGGAAAATAAAATAAGACGCGACTACTAGCAAAGAAACACTAAGACAGCAATGAAAGAAGTCCCAAATAACACCAAACTCTACACTAACGCGTAGGTCACGATTTTAGAAAAATATAGAAACTGGTTTCGTATTTTTCTGAGCTACGGTTGATTTATTATTAATTTTACAAGTTTAAATCATTTTTTGAAAATATTAAATAATTTCCAAAAAAGAAAAACAGACAATTAATTAGCCTGCTGACGTCAGCATGAAGCCCTGCTGACATCAGCATCAGCAGTGGGCCCTGCTGACGTCAGCGTTGACTGGTCAACGGTCAACGGGTCAGCGGTCAACGGTCAGCTCTGGTCAGTGGGCCCCAGCGGTCAGTGACACACAGTGTATGACATGTGGGCCCCATACGTCAGCGCAATTAAAAGAAAAAGAAAAAGAGAGAAGGGGAAACTGGGCTGGATGGCTGGGCTGGAATTGGGCCGAAAGATGGATGGGCCAAGATAGTTTAGGGTGGTTAACTGGACTTAAGTGCAAGATTCGGCCCACGAAGGGGGCGCTGCTGGATCTGCTCTGGTGGACTTGGTCCACGGTGAGCCGTGTCACGGGTTCACGGTGCACCGGGCGCACGGATCAGGTGTGGCCGCCACGGGATCTTCTACGGGCGCTGTGCGGCCGACTTGGTGTGGTCCAGGGTGTGGCCTGGCCACGGCGCGACGCGACGCGCACGCGGCGCGCACCCTGTCTCTTATACACATCTAGATGTGTATAAGAGACAGCTGCAGAGGTTTCGCCCTTTACCCACCAGTCGCGTAAAA